>JAFIDM010133066.1:0-10417 GCA_023159025.1 Thereuonema tuberculata
TGAACGAAAGCGTTCAGTGAACGAAAGCGTTCAGTGAACGAAAGCGTTCCTGACCGAAAGCGTTCCTGACCGAAAGCGTTCCTGAACGAAAGCGTTCAGTGAACGAAAGCGTTCAGTGAACGAAAGCGTTCCTGACCGAAAGCGTTCCTGAACGAAAGCGTTCCTGAACGAAAGCGTTCATCTACCCATCACTAGAGTGGACATCTCTGTAACAGAGTGGACAGCTTTGTAACAGAGTGGACAACTGTATCTTCTTGGGAAAACATCAACAGGATTATATAGTATAAATAAATAAAACACCCTTACCTTCCACCTAATATTTTATTTTTCATTCAATAGGATATTTACATTAAAACTTAAGCTTTCTGGTGTACATCTACATTATATGGAAATTCGTAACATAGACGACCACCCTGCAACTTACATTCGGGTTCAGGAAGAATTTTTATGATTTGTTCTAAATTGATGTATGAAATATCTTTTTTATCAGCTCGAAACAACTTTCCCCAGTCCTTAATAGTCTTTAAACCCATCACTTTTTGTTATTGATTTTGACTTTACTTACTTTAACTTAACGACCTTTGACGTGATTTAGATACTTCTCAGTCTTTGATCAGGGTGATTGAACATTACCTATTTACCTGGTTTTGCTGAGCAAATAAAAAAAACTTTCTTGCTTCTTCTTCTTATAAGTCATAGGTGTGCCCTGATAGAATAAACCTAAATACTTAACTCCTCAAAACAGAATACCTGAAAACTGCTTCGAAGGAAATAACTTACATCCCCTGTGTATGGAACTTTATTAGCAGAGTAAATAAAACATTTAAAGCATGATGTCAAAAAACAACAACAATTTATTCACATGAGGAAAATTGGTTCCTTTGGAAAATATAAGAGTATCCTTCTTTTGGAATGCTTATCCATTATTAGCACTCGTATGATAATAACCTGAATATTAACTATAAAGTCTTTCCGTTAACATTCGCTTTATCAAAAGTTTATTTGCACAAAATCCTTCTACTTTGGATTCAAGCCTTTAATATATTCTTTATTTAAACGTCTTCTTAAGACTTGGATTTACTTTAACCTTTTAAACTAAATCCTTAACTTTTAACATAAAGTCCTTGCAAAGAATTCACTTAATACTTTTATGAAACTTTACTTTAGAATAACAAGTCTTTACTCTTTGTTTAATGAATATACTTTATCATTAAAATGTATCTCATAATATCTTGATTAATCCTTTATTAATAATACTCTTTATCTTCTTGATAATTCCTTAGACTTTATTAATTATGATGTCTTGATAAATCTTTAGTCTTTAACTTAATCTGCTTGACTAATCTTTTATCAATTGTCTTTAATACTTGGACTAACTTTTATCCTTTTAATTACTTGATTAATCTTTAATCAAATATCTTTAATACTTGGACTAATCTTTATTCCTTTTAAATTACTTGCTTAATCTTTAATCAAATGTCTTTGATACTTGGATCTATCTTTAATTCTCTTTAATTACTTAATTAATCTATAATGCCATTAAATGCCTTCACGAATAGTCTTCAAGATTCCTGTAAAATATCGTTCCGAAATATTAACATGAAAAATAAAATGACTTACATTATTTTTCATTCCTGAAAATTCCTCACTTGGAACGTCCATCAATAAACCTAATCTACTTATGTGTCGCGTTGCCAAGAAACTGTGAAAACTCCTGAAAAATATCGTAAAGTAAGATTAGTTCTTTTCGCTTTTGGAAATCGAAATTCCTATTTCAAACTTTGATAAATTCATCACGATTATTCGATGTACAAATTCTTTTTTCCTTTATCGAAATAAAATGTGATATATATCCATCGTTGGTCTCTTAACATCAAGAGAGCAAGCGGCCTTTCCAAAAACGTCTATCCGTGGCATAGATCCGAATCTAAAATCATCGCAATGGCGGCGCCCATAACAATCACTCCACTCTCGTCTGTGCGTGATTCTTCGTTTGTTGCATTAACAATCGGTTCGGGATCAAGATGCTTTAACTTCTGCTCTTGGTCTTCAATTGTTATGAAATGCAAGATTCCTTTGGCTAAGTATTCCTTCGTGATAATTGCTCCTTTGGATCTCATTTACACAACACTTTTACTTCTCTGTCATCATCCCTATCTTCTTGAGCAACTACAACATATTTGTACTTCAAATTACGTGTATCTCCATCTGTTTTAAATGAAGCCAACATATACTTCCCAGCTTTTATATTATCAGACAAAACTTTCTGTACGGATTCCTCAACTTTCACTTCACACTCTTCATCAGTGGATGCTCCATTTGAGTCTGATGAGTCCGAAGAATAAACATCTGATACTTTTAGTATTTTGTGATTATTTTCATGAGAAGCAAGGTCAGGTTTTATTTTACAGCTGTATTGCCTCACTTTAAAGCAAGGACAAAGTTTACTATTTTTCTGGCAAAAACAAGATACATCTCTGTACCTAAATATTCCATTACCTGTTGTCACCATCTGGTGAACAGACAACGTTCCTTTTAGAATGGGAATTTTATTTGGAATAGCCTTACTCATCTTATCTATCTCTATCTCTGGAATAAGATATAATTTCACATTGGTGATGTCTTTTAGTTGTCTAAAAAAATCATTAGCATCTGCTATGTCACCCCCACAAGATATAATCCTATCTGCCATCCTCTTCAGCATTCCTCCAACACCATCAGCGGCTCCCTTCCCATGACCTGACTCAAAAAAATTCCATGTGCACCAATGAAATTTAAATTTGTCAACATGTTTATTAAATAGATAGAAATTTTTTTTTTGTCTATACTGGATAAAAGGTCCATCTGAAAAAAAGTGAACTACGTTGATCTTGTAATCATCTCTAATCATTTTCAATACTGGTTACAAGTGGGCCCAAATAGCTGCTGGACCGTGTTCTAAAGCGGACGAGACAGAACAAAATGTTATTGGCTTCTCGTGCGATTTCATGTACAGAACACCTGTATGTAAACTCACTTGCTTTCGTGAGCCTCCAAAATGGTGACTCTGTACTTCCTCATCCAATTTGCAATTGAAGTTCTCGCTGAAGTCTATGTGAAGTGCAGCTTCAGCTTCTCCCAAGTTCTTCAGGCACGTTCGGTATGCATGGTATTGTTGGTGAATGTTAAAGATGTGTTTTTTGAAAACTTTGATATCTTTTTGAAACACATTGACAAGTTCACCAATTTGATTCCTCTTCGTCTCCTTCACAACCTTTGTTATTGTTTTTACTGTTTCTTGTTCGTTAGAAACTTTTTTAACAATTTGTTCTTTTTTCCTGACCCACTCTGGCCATTCCACAATCATATTTTTGTCCAATAATCTCTGTATTGGTACAGTTTTTGTTACGCAATTTTTACACTCCTCATACATGCACAATTTTGATGTTGATTTACAGGCAATGTCCTTGGCTAATTTTACTGGGTCTGCACAGTCAACTACTCCTTTTCTAAATAAAGCCATTGATTTGTGCTGGATATTACTATGCTGTAAACATAAACAAGTAATTCTGTCTTCTACTTTTGGGAATACAACATTAAATGGACGACATCTAGTAAATGTCTGGTAGCTACATTTTTTTCCCTCCTCTCTTATATACCTTTTATGGAGATTAAGAAGTGTATCAAGAAGATACCTTTTCTGCTTTTTATCCTTTTTTTTAGTCACTGTTTCTTTTTTCCCAGCTGTAGCCCTGCTTACATCATCTTTGTAAAAAAATTGCTGAATTTTTTGTACATTGTGGATTTTTTTTGCATGAGCAATAGCTTTTCTGCTACAAATTAGTCTTCCTTTTAAACCCAAACTTTTGAATCCCAATTCTTGCATGCATTTATATTTTTTCCCAATGGACCACTTGAGGTTTACGCCCCTATCGACGTCACGTATGACGTGTATCCCACATGCGGCGAGAGCTAATGGGATAAACAAACATATAACTTTGTTCGAATTACTTAAAAAATCGTCGATATTTGATATTTCAAGACGATGGTTCAATACTGTGCAGATCCAGTGCTGTAATAATTCTGTAAAAACGCTTGGAATATCCTTCTTTAATATAATATTTCTTCTGTATCTAAACCTGTTAAACCAAAGCACGTGGCTTTGTTTATCCCACATGCGAAGCAGTAGCGTGGTGAGATATTTTGTAACTACGAAGCTCCGCCTATCCTCAAGTGATCCATTAAATTATATCCTTCTTTGAAAATATATTGCTGTCGCGTTCTTCAATAGGCGATAATCAACTCTATAGCCAATCTGAACATTTTGGAAGGTTTACAATCGTTGCATCAAAATCAAATCTTTTAGTTCAGCCTCCATATCTATTAGGGTTAAAATGAAGCACATGGCTTTGTTTATCCCACATGCGAAGCAGTAGCGTGGTGGGATATTTTGGAACTACGAAGCCCCGCCTAACCTCAAGTGGTCCATATTTGAAGCTATAATGGAGCGTAGTACACCTTTTATTTTTGAACTACTTGATGGATAACTTTTTCTTAAAGAGTGTAATAATGTTGTGTGTATAAAGAATTTTCGTGCAATTTTTTTTTCTTATATCTTTTTGCTTGCCTTTTAAACATTGTTTAACCAGTATATTTGTTTGTGATCTTGGTGTTAGATTGACTTTATTAGGTGTCAAGTTAATCTTATTTTGATAACGAAAAGCTCTTTTTCTATATTTTTCCTTGGACCGTTTCAAGGATTCAATTTCTCTTTTAAGCTTTAAATTTTCTCTTGCTAGTTTTGTTTTCCTATGTCTTCGTTCTTTGGGTGTGATCTTCTTATTAGTGTTTAAAATTATAGTTGCCTTCGATGTTCCAGCAGCTTGTGTGCTTTCTACTACTTGTTCCTTGCTCACTTTTTGAGTCGCTGCAACTTTATCTCTTTGTTTTCTCTTATGTTCTTTCCACTTTTTCCGCTGAGCTCTTTGTGACCGTGCACTTAATGTTTGTATCATGTTTTTCTTAGAATGATATCTGAAATAAAAATTTTATATTAAAATAATTGTGACAACTGATAATGCAAAATTTTAATTAGAGCTAAGTAGTAATTTGTGCTTTCATTGATGGGGCATACATAACGTACAAGATGAAAGAGGAACGAACATCCATAGTGTGCAAGAAATAAAAATTAAAAATCCCAAAAAATAAACTTGATGAATTTTATGAACTTTAACTACTGAACCTTAGTATACAATATTTTAGAACCAATTTGAGTATGTTTAAATCAAGAGAACATTGATTAAAATCAGATTTTATAAACTTTGCTGTGCATATAAATACAGAAATGGAAGCTTATAAAACTTATAGAAATAGAAAATTAACTCTTTAATAATATTTATCATTTCAACTGCTATTTACTTACCTTTCTAGATCTTTTTTCTTATTTTCTTGTTCTTTCTGAGCATCTAATTTTCGACGTTGTCGATAACGACGTTGATGTTCTGCATTAGTCTCGTTTGGCATTATCTAAACAATTATATTTTATATTTGAGTGTTAGATTATATGTACATAATATTCTTAAAAGTAAAAATATAAATAATAATAGTAAAATACTTTTTTTGTAAAAGAAATGGCATGTCTGTTACAATTTGTCCACTCTGTCACAATACTGGTCCACTCTGTTACACTGTATATGTAACAGAGTGGACAATGTAACAGAGTGGACAACTAATCCTAAAAGCAGAATTGTAGCTTAAAATTTCATGAACAATAAAACAAAGGGCGGTATTTTAAAAGCTGTTAATAATATACTTCCTCTTAGTGGAAGTATATTATTTTATTTCTTTAAAAAGTAGTTATTAGATTAAAAAACATGATGTAACAGAGTGGACATTTACTAATTACCTTTAAGCAATCATAGACGTAAAATCGATCTTACCTTGTTCTTGAATATCCAATCCAATATGGCTGACCGGAAGTGAATACAAAAACCTTCAGAGAGTTCAGTACTGTTGCCAATTTAATATAATTTAATTTTTTTTATTTAAAAAATATGTAACAGAGTGGACTTTATGGGACTGAATAAAATTTGGGACACACATCAAAAAATCTATATCTTTAAAAATAAAAATAAATTTACATATGTGTTTTGTCAGTATTTTTTTTAATTAGGTGTTTCATTATATATTATATAACTTATTATTTTAACTTACAACCAGTTCATTGTAAACATCTTCAAATGTTCTAAATTCGAGCCTGGGACAGCTTGTTTTCTCTACCCAGCTATAAACATTATTTTTTGTAAATTATTGTAATTCATTTTTACACTTGCAAATATTCACAACTAAGAACAATAAGATGAAGAATAAGAAAAAAAACCAACTATTTTTCAAAAGCATATTATTATTTAAATAAAAAATATTAACTTTTCGGACATAGTTTTTACATTTTTTTTCGGAATGACCCATATATATCAGGAAAATTTCACGAAATCTTCTCCAAGACTCACTCATATCTAATGATTTTGCTGAAAAATTGAAGGATGAGTATCTAAAAGTCCCCGTACTTAGAGTTTTGCCAAAAGTGCATAAGAATAAGAATGGGTCCGGTCTTTTCCCAGTCAGGCCTATCGTTAATTGCAAATTCTCAGCCATTTCCTTGCTTTCACAACTCATTTACGACAAATTATTAAAATTTAAAATCAAGTCTAAATTCTCGGTAATCAATAGTAAAGAGTTCATAGAAAAAATCAAGTCACTTCATTATACAGATGAATATAAATTTTTTTCTTTAGATGTTGACTCACTTTATATTTCAGTCTCACTTGATTTAATTCATAAAACTTTTCAGTTCTTTCGTTCTCAGTATAATCACATAACAGCACCGGTTGTTCCTAAAGTATTGTCACTTATTGAAGCCTTATTCAAAATCCTGTTCTTTGAATTTAATAATTTATTTTTCAGACAAACAGCTGGACTGTTCATGGGTCTCTCCGCCTCTGCCATCATAGCGGAAAACTGCAGGATTTATATTGAAGAAACAGCGTTTTACATCTTCAATGAATGTGATCTACACATCCCTATGTACTGTCGGTACGTCGACGACCTTTTATTTTACACCGATGGTTCTATACCCTTAGGCATCAGGGATATCTTTGATGGCATTCACGCTAATATCAAGTTTAAAATTGAAATGGAGAATAACAATACCATACCCTTCCTTGACGTGCTGATTGAACGTAGGAACGCCCAGTTCTCCACTCAAGTTTATAGGAAGCCCTCCTCATGTAATCTAACATTAAATTTTGAATCCCATTGTCCTTTATCTTTCAAGAACAATATCATTAATATGGCAGTAATTAGAGCGTTCATCATTTCTAGCTCTAGTGATTTGTTTGAAGCAGAATTAAAAAACATTCAGAACATTTATCCAACAATTATCCACGAGTATTCATAGATAAATTCATAACCCGGGCAATTCAAGGCATTTACAACCCCCCAAACAAAGATAACAATCAGAATTTAATCTTCGTTTCAGTGCCTTTTCACAACACGTTGTTTCCAGCCCTATCAAAAATGCTCAGACCCCTAGGAATTTGTCTAACATCTCCGCTCAGAACAACCCTTCGATCTACTATTAATAATAAAATTAAGCCAGCGGACAGTAATCCCAAATGCATTATCTATGCACTCGATTGCATTAATTTCCGGTGTAGGTAAATAGGCGAAACTTTGCAACCCCTACATAAGCATATTTATCAACATACTTACGCTCTTCGTTCTAATGATACAAATTATCTAACTGTAAAACATATAAGTGAAACTGGACATAGTATCAACTATGGTAGTCCCATAATATTATCTCATGAAACAAACACTCTTGCTCGCAAGTGTAAACAGTCACTATTTATTTTAACGGACCCCAATTGTTACAATGATTCCATCTCAGTCAGAACAATATATGGCTACGGATTCAACAAAAAAGATAAAGACGCAGATTTCCTTGCGTGATTCTCATCATCGTTTTTTCCTATTGTAATTAGAAAAAAAGAGAAGAAAAGGAGAAAAAATCCTTTTTTTTTCTTCTTTTTTGTTTTTTTTGTTTTTTAATATTTTCTTACAGATGCTGTTTCATGCTTCCCGTTCTTCACGTCAACTTCGGTTTTTCACTTCCTGGAAAGCATTAACCCAGATTTAAGTACGGACACCCGGACCTCCCCTCCAGATAGCTACTCCGATGACATGACGTCTTCCAAGTTCAAGTTCCAATTCTCACCACAAGAGGCCACCCAACCAAGTCACCTGATAACCTTCCTTTAACTTTGAATTTCCATGTATAAATCCCGCTTGCATTCTGTTTCAATTCACTCGTTAACGAGTAGCAAGCTACTCGAAACATGTAGTATTTTTAATGTGTTTAAATGTTTTTAATTTTTAATATGTGTGCTGGCTTTTTATTAATACTTTTATTATTAACTTTTAAATTCAGCAAAACGTTTATGCGTTCAATAGGTATTTATTTGTTTTATGGTTTTGTTCTACCATGTCATTTTCATCGGAACTGGGATTTTTTTTTAAATGATGTTTAGCATATAGGTTCTTCAAAATGCTATTAATCGAACTAAAAGGAGACACAAAAAGAGGCAAAAAATGGAGAACGACACGAAAATATAAGTTTAGAAAGTAACTGACAAACTTTAAACATTGTAATATTGCTGTAATGCCTCTTCAGGATTTCTATTGGAGGACCTTATTCTTTCCATTTCATTTTGTATGGTGTTTATTTTCTCTGTATTTGCCTGGACTTCTAGTTCCTTTCTGAAGTAATCATTTCTGATTCAACATGTTCTTATGCATCCTTTCACGTGTCTTAGAAATTTCATTTCTGAAGGTTGTATTTGGTTAATTCTTTTTTTCCTTATGCCCAGCATTATGATCAACGGTGATACTGTCATTACCTCAAACTTTCAATCATGAGGCCCCGAAACACGATGTAAAGTCAATACTTCATCACTCGAAGAGGATCGTCAGTGTTTGGTGGTGTGATTCACTTATGCTTCTTGCCACCGGGTTAAACATCGACAGACAGATATTTCTCACGAACTTTACATTATGCACAAAAATTATCGACTCAACAGCCTGCTTTATCAAGGCTCTTTAGGGAATCTACTTCTCCATCACAACGGGACACCCAAAGTTGCAAATCAGATTATCCAGAAGGCTCGTCGCGCGCGGCTCTCGATATCACTTGATTGTTGACTTCGCCAATTCTTTAGGCGAGTTCTTACTGAGAATAAATATTATGATTATTCTCCCACCTTCCTAGTGTCATTTGTAAAACCTTAAGTTGGAGATTATTATTCCACTTAAATTCTTTCATCACAATCCCCCCCCCCTTCAAATGATACTTGATGGTAATAAAACTTAATTCACGAAGCACTTATTTTATATCACAGAATCTCATTAAAACACTAAGTTCATATAAAATTCTTAACGTGTGCCAAATAACGTTGTTGAAGGTCCAGCCCGCACACAATGATTAAAATTTAAAAAAGTTAAAAACACGAGTTTCTAGCTTTCGCCACTAGGGGGACATGGCCTCATCAGGAGAGATGGTTAGACAATCCGTCAGCTCTTCTATTTAAACAAAATCGGACCAATGAAAATGGTTGTCTATTTCATGGGTCGCTGCAAACAGCAATGAGATCCATAAGGCAGCGACATCTGGTGGCGATCACAAGCCAATGGATGAACAGCAAATCCAAGCACATGGAGTTGTTTGTAAACACAGGTTCTTCTCCTGATGGAGTTGATCTCACACCAATGGTTTTTTACCCATTTCCGAAACAGATGGCGTTTCACCTAGTAGAAATAAAAATAAAAAATGAAACTTATATGAAAATATAAAAAATATTAAAAAAAAAAATCAAAATTTTTTTGAAAGTTAATTTCAATTTGCTTATTTTCTACTTTTTCTTCTCTTCTTTGCCAAGGCGTACTGTTTGATGTTGCGAATTGTTATTATTATTTTTTTTTTAATTCAACCTCCTTGAAAAGATATATAGTTAATCTTTGTTTTATTTATTGTTAGTGGTCGAAAACCAATAACTTAAAAACGAGGTAAAACTTTTATCCATGCTTATAACTTTAGAGTTGTGGCAAGCCGTTGAAATAATAGAATAAAAGGAGATGCATTTAAAATTTAAACAAGAAACATTTTATAACTTTCAATTTAGTTACACTTATACATTCAAACTTATGATCTTGTTTATCAAAAGTTCAATAATGTTCATTTCTTAAATACTTTGTCTTCTTAGATAATGGACAGATGTCTTCACTAAGTTAACTTCACACCCAGTGAAATAAACTTTACATTGCTTCAAGCATACATCTAGCTAAGCAAAATCTATACAGTTCCTAGAATTCAAACAATGTCTTA
>JAFIDM010133067.1:0-20266 GCA_023159025.1 Thereuonema tuberculata
ATTTATTTATTTATTTATTTATTTATTTATTTATTTATTTATTTATTCATTTATTTATTTATTTTCAAAGTCGTGAAAGCAATAGAAATGATAACCCTACATTTATTTCCAAGTCTAACTCCTACTGCCTAAAAACAGCACAAAAACTTCCATTTTATGTTAAAAATGAATTGAAGCTGTTTACTTAAATTATTTAAAGTCGATTAATTTTAATTGTATCAAACTGCGCGCAGTGGATTGCCACGATATTCATTGTTTAAAACAATTAGAAATTAACAGAAACAGAAAAGAAATCCATTGTTTAAATTCAATACTTTTCTATCCCAATTTTTATTGTCTTATAATCGCGCTAATTTCTCGACAAGAAATCATTTGGAAAAGATATTATATCTAGAGCAAGAAATAATAATATGTATATTTTATTATATTTAATACTTTCATATTTAAAACTTATATTTTAACAACTGTTTCATTTGTTCCAAATATCATTTATCTCCGCTTGCTTATAAGACGAAGCCACTAAGTATATCAACCGAAGTAAATTTTGTTTGTTAACTATATAGACTTGAATATAAGGGCTAATCTTTAAGTTACTCTACGTTGATAGAGCAACATAAAATGATATAACCTAATATAAACTTATTAAAAGGAAAAAAAAAAGTAAACTACGACTTTACAACAGGTATTTGAAATTCTATGAAATAAGAATTGCTATCCCACAATGATCGAATGTAGGACCATTTTATTCATTGAATAAATAAAACAATACAAATCAAATATCCTAAAATTTATTACGTTAACATAAATTTATTAAGTGTTAATTATACACCTAATTGCACTTATCAGATAAGTTTACCTTGTAGAATTATAAGTTAGAAATAAATCAATTAAAACTAGAACTAATAATTATTATATCTTCTGCTATTTTGAAGCGGAAAATAATGTTTTTTTAAATCTTATAATCAAGCGGAGATAAACGATATTTTGAACAAATGAAACATTTGCAAAAATAATAAGTTTTAAATCTGAAACTACTAAATATAATATACAGTAAATATAATTTTTGATAAAGCCAATTCTACTGAGTTAGATTAGTTAGTCAATGGTTGGGGAAAATGTTCTAAAAAAAATAATCACATTTTTACACTAATATCTCTTTGCATCTATAACTTCTTTTTCCTCCATTTTCCTTGAGATACTTAATCAAAATATAATATATTTTCTTTTGCAATTTTTTTTTTTGGTATCATTATTTCTTTTCCACTTTATTAAGTACTTACATTATACTACACCATAAGAAGACTAAAGTTAGAATTCATATCAATGAAAAGACATGCATGATACATGAAAAGATGTACATTTTTATAAGTTTTTTTGTCGATTAACAATACAATTATTTTATACGTTTTAATATTACAATAAAGAGATATGTTACGATGTATTTACGCTCGTATTTTGATAATCTTTATTTTTCTTGTTCTGTTGTTTTAAAAGAACTTGTTGCTTTTGGTGATAATTTTTGTTTCTGTCGCCAAACTTAATACAGAGATTGTCTATTTTCCTTCCTTTATTTCTCTTAAGACGTTTTTTGTTATTTATGAATAATAGTTCTTTAATTTTTAAAAAATAAGTTAACGAACGTGAAAGCACTTGAAATATTCACATTAACATTAATGCACATGATAAAAAGTTTGTACAATACAAAAACACCCGACCGGCAACAAAATTATTAACAGTCTGGCATTAACTAGATAAAATTTTCACCAATTGTGAAACAGACTTTTTATCATGTGCGTTGGTGTTAATGTGAATATTTCTTTAATTTTTCTTTCTTTTTTGTTTTGTCATAATTTTAAAAAGCCTAATATTTTTACATCTTTTATGGAATGTAAAACAACGGAAAAAAAATTAAAGAAAATATAAAAGTATTTATAACACCTTTTCGTTGTATTTTTAAAAAGTATGTAAGTAGTGTATTGTTAATCACAAACAAAACTTGTATCAAATATATATATTCTTCATGTATCTTTTTTAATATTAATGATAATTACGTATGGTTTGATATTCTTCGAATTCAAACTTCGTCCACTTGTGAATGAAAATGCCTGATGGAATGGACACCCAAAAATCTGTATCGTATGTTGGTATGATGTTTTGATTAAATAGCTCTTTGCTTTTAGCCCGTAATTAAGAAATATTCCTTAAATACTCAATTTAATTCACACATTTTAATTCACACATATACATATAACATATATTTATATAAATTGATTGCTAATTGATAGTATAAATTGATATAAAGAATTACATAAATATAATGTTATATAAATATAACAATCCTTCTCAAAGTTGAATACAATAAAGTCAGATCTTCAATGGGAAGCCCAAGGGCAGAATCTTCTTCTTCACCCCTCCCCCATCTAAATAATAACATAAAAGAAGAGGAAATAAAAAAATAGAAGTCCACAAAAAAAAATATAGTAGTGTGATAGAGAAAGAGCATTGAAGGGGCCCATAAATAGTAATGATACATTTTGTTACCGTCTTTCCGATTGGTCGTTTATGATTGGGTACAGGAGCATCATACACAGCGCTACCAATTATGGATAATAGCATCGTAATATTGATTTATTGGTCAGCGAAGGAAGACTAGAATCATCCGTTTCCCAACCACGTTTTTCCCAAAAGGAAGTTTCTTACATAAATTTCGTTTTTCGTGGGTTGTTTCGAAAACCAGAAAAGAAGAAAGAAATTGAGTTGGGCTTTGGAGGAAAGAAAAAAAAAAAGGAATCAATTGAATTGCTCTTTGAAAGTAGGAATCCGAAACGTGACGTATGGACTGTCGTTAAAGAGGTGGGTGACGATGAGATCAAAAGGAAAATGAGATGAAAAATTGTCTACTGAGAAATTTAAAAAAAAAAAAAGTAAAAAATAAATTCGCAGCGTTCTTATCTTCTTTTATAGATTTACTCACTGGGAATTCAAATAAGTTATTTTTACAATTCTGTTTAGAATAAAAAGTATATTCCATTCGGTGAATTAAGTATAGCTGAAGTAAATATTAAATGATTTTTATTTTATTTTTTTGCAAAATTAATGTCTTCTCCTAAATTTAAATTCGCCAAACTAAGCTTATGCGGAGGTCAGGTTTTTTTTTTTTTTTTTTTTTTTTCTTGCTCATTTTTATTTTTTTTTCATCTTCTAAATGGTTCCTAGGTCCTCTGGAAAACAGGGGACCGGGTTTCTTTCTCGCGGATTAAAGGCGGGCAGAAGTCGACCTCAATTTAGTCCCGTCGGTCACAAAACGCCGGGAGCATTACCTTTCTCGATCCAAAGATCAGGTATGCCTGTAATAGGATATTTTAATAAGGTTTCATAATGTACAGTCTTCTCCATATTCATTAAATTTAATATGCATAAGAAATCAACCTGTTTTGAAACATTTTCTTTTTTTTTCTTATAAAACCATCATTCAGAGCAATCTCCAGCCCTTGTTGGGTCCACTTGAGGTATCACAAGAAATCATATGATGCGTGATTGTTTCTGAACTTTACCTTGCTTCCTAGGAAATTAAGGCTTATCACATCATTCACTCTGCATGTATGTCCGTGCGCTGTGTCCCCTAATAACTAATATCTTTCGAATCGCTGCGTGAATCTTCTTGAGCACATTATATAATGTCTAACAGTTGGATGTTGACGATCACGTTTGCGCGAGAATTACGAAAAACACGAGATCTCGCCATTAGCCTCTTCAGCAGGTCTCAAAGAATTTAGTATTTTTAATGTCTGTCACTAGGAAAATGCTACCTAATGAATTTATTGTTTGTTTATTGACTGTTTTCAATTTATTAAAACTGTATTAAAATGTAGTAAAAGTCTCATGCATTTCCCCGTATTGTAATTCATTGAAATACTTCAATATTTTGTGAGAAGACATGGATAGAGACTATTCTCGCGTAAATTACGTGAAATCACGAAAATACGGGATCGTCAACATCCATCTGTTGACATTAGCTCTCGATAAGGACCACAGAAGATCTTTACATCTTTTCCAAGTGCATTTCTATTAACGGGAAATTAGCGCAAGAAGGCGATAAAATATTTCTACAGAAAAGTATTGGCAGTTATTAATGTTAATCCTTTCAGCTAATTCAGTCTGCGTGGTTTTGACACGATTAAAGTTAATCCCATTTCTTCAACTTAAATAAGTAATGCGCCGTTCATTGCTGTTGTTGTTGTTTTTTTCCGGAAATGAAGAATTGTGCGTTTATATTTATTAGATATTATAAATGGAATAAGTATAATTGGTCTTTTAATAAAGCTGTTCGTTTTTCTTCGTTTCCACACGTTAAAAAAAAAAGTAAAGAAATTTTAACAAATGATTTTAAAGAAAAGTTAAGTTCTTTAGAACTTGTGAATTTTTCGTTTCTAATGGGATTTTCTCTTGATAAAACGATGCTATAACCAATATTCATGTATTATTTTCTCTGATTTTTCTATTTTATATGATTTGACAGTAAGTGACCGCAGACCGGAAGCCTAATTTTTCCCCCACCCTTACGAGTCGTAAGGTTTCCAATAAGGTATCACCCATGCCAGTCCGACTTATAATTTGGGCTACAGAGATGATGATGGACGGTCAAACGAACAGAACAGGGGTTCGACAAATAAGTAATATTGTTAGCTTTATTAATATCTATAAAAAAATTCCAAATTTCAGTAACTTTCGTATTTAAGAAGCATCCACATCTAAACCTTTTTAAATCCGTTTGGAATTAACATTTTGCAACGTAAATACAAACTCAGGATTTCTTGCGAATGTAGATAAAGTATTTAAGATAATGTATTTAATTTCTAAAAACTTAGAAACGAAAATTAGCATTCTGAAGCCATCTTAGATTATTCTAGGACACAAGAAATATGAAGTGTGTAAATTTGTTTTTGCTATTAAATCAACAAATAATATTAAATTTTTAATTTGTGAGTTATTTCGAGTAATAATTTTTGAGTTATTTAATAATTGAACTACTCAACTTCTCACTTCATTATTATTATTATTATTATTTAACTCCGTAGAAAGTTAAGTGTTCTTTCAAATCATTTAAAAAATAAGTTAATTTTTTTTTTTACCTTGGAGATCCCTAATTACCGTCCAGTTTTCCAAATTAGGTTCAAATTAATATAAATATTCATTTAAATAAACAACTAAAATATACATGAGTAAAGTATATTGTAAAATATAATTGATTAAAATGTATTTCGCTCAAATGAGAAATGAGGAATTTAAAAATACTGCATTTATTAATTTTTAAAAATTTTTTAAAATACCATCGTCAGGTATGAGCTAAAATGCCAAACTTTAAAAAAAAAAATCTTTATCAAGAATCAGATCGTTAATATTAATAATTTAAATGAGTTCAATTACATAATACCTCCTCACTCTTAAAAACATAAATAAATATTTAAAATATGCTTTATACGAAAATTTTCGGAAAGATAATACGACTTTCCTTTATCAAGCTATGGTCTAACACATTTATTTTGATGATCACGTTTGCGCGAGAATTACGAAATTCTCGAGATCTCGCCATTAGCCTCTTCAGCAGGTCTCAAGAAATTTAGTATTTTTAATGTCTTGTCACTAAGAAAATGCTACATAATGAATTTATTGTTTGTTTATTGACTGATTTCAAGTTATTAATACTATATTAAAATGTAGTCTCATGCATTTCCCCGTATTATAATTCATTTAAATGTTTCAATATTTTGTGAGAAGACATGGATAGAGACTATTCTCGCGTAAATTACGTGAAATCACGAAAATACGGGATCGTCAACATAAATGTGTTAGACAGTACATAATGACATAATAATTTAAAAATAACAAAACAGGATAACGAGCATTAATTTAACAAAATTAATTACTTCTTCTCAAATTATTAATGGTAAAAATCAATTTTTTCGATGTTTTATAATATAAACTAGGGTGAAGTTATAATTTTATTTTTTGGTAATTGTACAATTTTAATTTAAGAGAAATCTACACCCACCTCTTTAAAATTAGAGAAATGAAAACTATTTAAAATTATTATGAAAATCGTGAGAACCTTTTTATTGTTATTAGTTTCATTTCTCTCATTAAAGATATGCTTATTTAACGCTAGCGGAGTCTTCGAACGAAAAGGATGCCTCGAATAAAGATACACAGTTCGTCTCAATGCAACTGACCTATTTCACGGAAAAATGAACGCTTTCTTTCTTGTTTTTTCTTGAGTGATACCTTGAAGATATGGACATTTTTTTTTCAGAAGGTTGTGAGAAAAAAATGTATTATTTTTATTTAAATGTCTTTTTCCGTAAATTTATCACGATATTTGCCGCTTTGAGTTGTGGGATCACGTTTTGAGCTTTTCTGCCAGTCACGACTCGTCGCCGACAAATCCTATCCAGTGCAATGATGAAGGCCAAGAGAGGTTCCTGCTTTTGTTAATTTTATTTTTATTAGGTTATTGTTGTGTATTCAACGACTCCGTAAGAGGCTTTGGCTTTTTTATGTCTTTTAGGAAGTTTCTTGATTAAAATAGATCAGGAAACGGCTGCCTGACGGCCTTCCATAGCCGGGCTCTCATTACCTGTGATAGCAGCGGCGAAAAAACAAATGCCTAAAAAAAAAAGGCTGTGTCTGGCCGCCTTTTGTTGGCCGGGGACGGCACTGTTTCCCTTACGTGCGGTTTGACTCACAACTGAAGCCTAACACTTTAATTGCTTGTAATTGTCCTTTTTAATTATGCCATTTATCACCTATGCGTGTGCTACAATCTTCGGGGTGCGGGTGGCGAGTCGCCTTCCTATTTTTCGCGCTTTTTTTTTTTTTTCTCTTTCTCCTCCACCCGTTGCATGTTTGAGATGAGCAGTTGGTAGATATTCAGTTGTCGCCTTAGCTACCTTGTGAGGGGGTGGGGAAAGCAACCTTCTGACTCCCCCTCGCTCGTTCTCTCTCTCCAAATTGATAATCATGAGCGCACACAATGCCTGCTGCTGCTCGCGGATGCAGAAACACAAACAGGACGCCCACCAGGCCAAAAGAAAAAGGTGGGCGGTAAAATTATGTTGGTATTTTCTTGTGTTTGTGAAGGCAGTGGTTTCAACAACAACAAAAAACACACATCAAAGATCGTTAAGAAAGAATATAGAAATAAAAAATATAAAGAAAGAGCAATTCTGTCTTTTGAAATTAAGGAAACCTTAAAATTAAAGCAATTAAATTCCAAAGGAAAAAAGAACTGTTACCTAAATGAATGCGGACCAATAATTAAGGTGGTTATTACTCAGAACATTATTACTAATCTCAATCAAATAACAGTCACGAATAAATGTGACTAATTCAGGATGTAAAGGATTAAGGGTAGGATATTCAAGGAAAAGCGTCAATTGGTAAGGACACTTTCATTTTAACATGTCATTGACGCTTAAATAATTTATATTACGAAAAGCTTGATTTTTAACTTATGATAATTTAAGAAAATTCTCCAAGATAAAAGATAAAATTAAAAAATAAAATGTTGTCCTGAAACAAATAATGTGTTAACTTTGAATGTTAACTTTGAATGTATGGTACCTAATTGAATGTAATAGTAACGTACGGTTTTCAATCATGTAAGATTTTCATTTTTGTGTAATGATAATTTTTAATGGCCCATGTGAGTTGCATTTGTCCTGTACTTATCTGTTCTCCCGAACGAAGGTTAGATCAGCAAATCGGACTTAACCATCGTGTTCAGAGAACCAATTATCGTAGGATTTTAAAATTCTTATTTGAAAGTACGGTAGTTATGTTTGGTTTCTTATTTGTAGTGCTTTTTTTTTTCTATTTCTTAGACCTAATGTAAGAAAGGTCTAAGTTCAATTTCAATAAAATCAAATTTGTAGCTTCTTTGAAAACATGCAGTATAGCGTCATTAACTGAAAAATTACGTTTGGTCTGTCGGTTTTATTACAACAGCTTGAATAAATGAGTTTTGCGCGCCGGTCAACACTAGTGTCACTTTTAACAATGTAAGCGTTGATAGATTTGCAAATTATACGGAATCGCTTGGTTTTTTTTGTGCTTATTACATAACTAAGAATTAACTTTTTTTTGGTATTTTTTTGATCCAAGGATTGAGGTGGATGGATATTTTATTTCAGGATAAAATTCTATTCCTATTATAATAATTAAAAAGGGAAATCAAATTAAAAGATGACCTGAAATATTCCAAAAACCTAAAATGGAGGTGGACGGGTCACGTAGCTCGTAGAACGGATGGAAGATGGACAGAAGCCACATTCTGGAATCCAGATACTGGAAAGAGAGAAAGAGGATGTCCAAAAGCAAGATGGAGGTTCGAAATTGTACGCATAGCGGATAGAGAGAGAAAGAGAAGATAGTGTAATGTAACGCTTTCCTTCCAAAAATAAAATGTGAAAACACAAAAAAATCTAAAACAACCAAATCTGACATAACCCTTTTGCTACTTAATTAGGTCTCCCTCTGTCTTCCTTTGAACCTTTCTTCCCCCTTCCCTCTCTCCTTATCTTAACTTAATCTCTTTAAACTGAAGGAAAACGTACATAATCGCCTAAACTTGGGGCATTGCAATACCTGGTCCAGGGGCTCGTTAGAGTAGCTCAAATTGTATTGCAGGATCAAAACAAAACAAAAAAAATTTAATTGTTAAAATCTTCAAAACAAAAGAGACAACTTGAAAATTCAAAAAAATCGTATTCCTCGGACTCAAATCAGACCCACTCTCTTAACAGTAAGAAAAATGAAAAATTACCACCCAAGCACCACTCTCTTTACTAAAGGAATATAATATCATAACCGACACCATTATATATTAAAAAAAAATAAAAAAAATGGTTCGATATAATCGGACCATTACAATAGATGACAATGGAAACCAATGGGGACGCCAGCAATGGAGTGAATCTGACTGATAATAAAGATTAGAATATAATTAGACAAAATTAATTTAAATTAATTTTAATTTTAAATATTTTTAATTGATCAAAACTGAAGAAGCAAACTCAAACTTGGCGCCTGAATAACAGTACCATATTTTGTTCCAAAATTTCGTAAGTATAGAGAGAGAGGTTTACCGTGTTTACGTTGTTGTTTGTTTCAGAAAATAGCGAACAAATGTTCTGTAAACCTGTGCTTGCATCCAATTTTGAAATTGTTGTTTTTGCGTCATTGATCCAATCCTAGTTTTTCGATTTTGGATTCGATTGTAAATTGATCCCAATATTGAAATCTAGTGCATGATTTATCCACCAGATGGCTTTGCTGAGAAAAGGAAGATGAAAATTATATAAAAAAAGCTTTTACATACGTGCTCCGCACTTACGTCGTAACGTAAGTTGAAGCACTATGTTGTTTTTCACTTATCGATCTATGTACTGCACTGCAGTCATCAAAACAACAAAACAAAACTGTGAATTCACATTTAAATCAACTTCGAAAACTATTTGAGAGTATTTTGAAATATCTAACAATTTTCATCTGTGAAACTTGCTGATGTTTTCAGAAGAATCTATTCTATGTAATAATGCAATAAAAAGCTTTGATATGTCGTGGAATTTTAGCTTATTTACCACTATAAATGCGCCGTAATGCAAAAAAGCTTGAGAAAAAAGCATAAAATGGATCATTGAAGAATTTTAGGCCACCACACCAAGTGATTGACAACGAAATGTAGAGCATTTCGAAAGTACTCGTGTATTTTAATTGTACATAAATTTTATTTTTAATTGTGATATGTGGTGGCCCAAAACTCTTCAATAAAAAGGTCGCTACTTGCTTCAAAAGAATTTTAATAAATAAAAATAAATAAGTAAATGCATAAATAAATAAATAAATAAATAACTCTTGTATAAGGAAAAGAAATAATGAAAATAAAATATTAAATATAATATAATCGCACAACTTGTTAAAATGAGATGAGAAGTCAAGGAAGATAACATAGATCATTGGCAACTGGTAGTTTCTGACTTTGAACTATAATTTTAATATAGAGAAACTAACCTACATTCGCGATGTCATTTTGTCGTTTTTAATCTTATTAAGAATTGGCGGACGGTAGAAATTGGAAGACGAAGATTGGGAAAGGGCTCGCGTCATTTTTCCCATGGAAATCGGTAATGGAAAAAAAAAAAGTACTGTAGCTACGATACAAAGAAAGAAAGTTAGACACACAGATCCGGTTCAAGAGTTGTATACAACATGATTCAGATTTGACAACTTCTTCTTTAGAACAGTTGATAGCAGTTACAACTGAAGTGAAAAGAAACATTTAGTCTTTCCATGACGTCTTAGAGTTTTTTGCCCTCATGATTGTTATTAACAAAAGTTCTGTTAATAATTACAGACTAATAATTGGGAAGCAAAAAAATGAACGTAAATGAATTTTTTTCCCTCCTAATTTTTAAAAATTGTCTACTAAAGTAACGAAGTCTAATAAAAGTAAAAATATACATTCAAACTTGCCGCATTTACTTCTCAAACTACTGGTGAATGGAAAAAGGTTATGCTGTAATTTCTACAGTCTTTTTAAGTGCTGACTATTCTTTTTATTATTCATTTTTTTTTTTGTTATTTTAATTTTTTAACGTATTAGATATTATTTATCAATTACGGTATGTCATCCTGCAAAAGCCCACAATGGTTGGCGGAACTGTACTGGGGTCGATTGGTCAGCGAATGAGGTCTGTAAGAAGCTCGGGCTAATTTAGCAAATAAGTAAGATAAATATAAATAAAAGCATAAATTTAAGGGCGACCCATAATAATAATAATAAAAAAATAAAAATAATAAAAAAAAAATTAAGAAAAATAAAAAAAAAAAAAAAATTACGAATTCGAACCGACAGCCTTCAGTATAAGAGTCTGGAACCTTAACCATCAAGCTATATCTGACAACTGAAATCAACTGGTTAAATTTCTAACGTTTAAGTTAATAGCGGAAATCCAATGAAATCAATGCCAAATATCTCGAACATGGGAGGGAGGGGGCATTGGTCCCTGAAAATACCCTATTCCTATGTTGTTTGGGCCTCTAAACACGATGGTGAAGTCCGTTTGTTGATCCTACCTTTCGTTCGGCAGTTTTTAAGTGGTACATTGACAACAATGCCAAATATCTCGAACATGGAGAGGCGTTGACCCCTGAAAAATACCCTATTCCTACAGGTTTTGGGCCTCTGAATCCGATGATGAAATCCGTTTGTCGATCCACGCTTCCGATCGGGAGTTGTTAAGGATCACTATCACAATAGCCCAAATGGGTGCTAAAAAATGCATATTGTTCAGTTTTCAATGTAGTCTGTTCGGTCATTATCATTTTTTTTCTTCCAGTATAATTAGGAATTGCTTTGTAAATAAGGAAGTCTATCTAAAACGTTTTTTATCTAGTTTGAATGTCGTCAAGTTACTGTGACTCTAGAAGACGACTCTAGAAGATCCGTGTGACCTTTCATTTTGTCTCTTATCGCACGAATGCAAAAGAAATTATAGAAAAACAACATTCTCGTCATATTATTTCCAATCTTTAATTAGAAACAATAATATGATTTTGATCGCGTGCAATTGGAGAAATTGGTTAAAAACAATGATCGGAAATTAAAGATTCTGATATCTTCTATTACGATGAAAAATGATAAGGAATATATCAACAAAATAAGACTTTTAAACTACTGCTAGTGAATCAATATTTTAAAATTAAGTTCATGGAAATTTTTTTAATATTTTTTAATACATTTGATAATCCATTCATGTTTTTGCATTCTACAAATATAGCAGAGAATAAAATAAGATAACAAAAAAAAAACAAAAAACATTTAATTATACAATCAATTCTCCGTTTACGAGTCCCGCTCAAGACGCTGTTCGTTATACGTTAATGTTCGTTATAGGTATCTTGAGCTTTTACAATACATATATTTTGCAATACATTAGCAGCCATTTTAAAGCTTCAAAACCATATACTAAAAATAGAATAGTCTGTATAAAAGTACCCGTAAATAGTCTGTACTCATGGTTTGTCGCATATAATAAGTAACGTAACAAAATATAAGAAAATAATAATAAAAAAAAAACTACCACGTTTTTTAAAAGTAAGCTTATATTTATTTAAATCTTACAGTTTATGTTCACTATACGTTTGGCATTTCGTTTTATAAGCAACTTCATCTATTGACAAATTTTATTGAAGTGTGACTTAATTTTATAGGGATTTCGTTTCAAATAAATATATAAAATATTTTTTATAATCTTAAGTCAGAATTTGGAATTACACACGAATAAATATCAGTGAAAGTTGTCATAAAAGAATTTCAAGGATTAAAATATAAAAAGTTAAAATTTATTTAGATGTTCGAATAGTTTCGAGAAACTAAATTATACGTCGCTATCATCAATGCTATGATTAAAGTTAGGCTTGGTTTTTTAATTGTAGTAAGCATAGATTATTCATCTTTAAATTTAAAAAAAAAATAATTTATTAAAAAAAATCAATTTTGAATAATTATAAATATAATATATATAATATTATAAAAACATAGAAATGAAAAAACAGAAGGGGTTAGCGAGCAAGGGGGTATTTATAAGAGGGGTATCTGCAGAGAAGGGCAGACTGCTCGAATCGTAAAAATAACAATGCATTAAAAATTTGCTACAGAGTATCATGCTACTAGAATTATAACGAATTTTATTTGTAACTTACATTGAAATGTTATTTTTAACACTATTTTTAAGACATTGTTAACTTATTCTCCGAAGGATAGTTAGGGAAAGATATTATTAGTAAGTCTGTGCGTAGTATCTATTGTAAATCTTTCTAAAAAGTATTTTGAAGCATTGAAGAAAAAATTTTTGAAATTTTTGAAGAAAATATCTTCTTGAAACTTTATACGTGTATTTATGGACAAGGGGCGATCTAAGTTGTCAGAAATTTCTCAAGTGTATAGAGTCCTGTTGGAAAATATGTAGTGGAAAAAAAAATCATAAAAAAAACATTAAAATAAAATAAACCCAATTAACTCATTAAAGACAAACAGTGAATTCTTATAGAATCCAACAGTGAATTGTAATCCATTTAAATTTCCACATTCTTTTGATTTGGTTCAAATTAAATTGGTTTAGATGAAATGAGGTTAGATTTGCGGATTTCGTCAATTTTGAGTAAATGAAAAATATAGAATATTTGCATTTTGCAAGCAAATATGTTTTAAAATAGTTTTCTATTTTTTATGTATAAATAAGACAGTATATATTTATAAATTTATACTTTTTATACTATTTTTTTTTTTAATAAATATACAATATACGGTAATAGTTTCGGAAATAGTAGACAAAGCGAAGAGACATGAGTTCCAAAGGTCGTTTTGAGCCGAAAGTGTTCTATGACATTTTGTTGCACGGGGCGTAGTTTTAGAGTTAGGAAATGAATGCTTTGGGAATGGTCCCTAATCAAACAAAACTCAGTTCACATTAAGAACTGTAAGTAAATAAGGTAAAGGTTTATTACAAAAAGCAATTAGGATAACAAATGTCATGATTGAAAACAGATATGATAATTAAAGAAAATGCTAAAAATGCTAGAACTGAGCTTTCTTTGATTTTTATACTATTTTTTTTTTATGTATAAATATACAATATATATTTATAAATTTTTACTTTCCCTTCGTTTTTCCAAATTGAAGAAAAAACAATTATAAAAGAGAATATTTTAAAGAAAATAGGTTTCATGTAATTCTGATTGAGTTTAGAGAATCCTTTCTACTTAGAGCGTCACCTAAGAAAGGAAAATTGCTCTGAAATAAAGATCTTTCCAGCTGAGATACAACCTCACTGTTTTCATTGCTTAATAGCTGAGAACCAATGATCTTTTTTTTCCTTCCTCAGTTGTATCCTCTGCTTCCCATTGATAGATTTTTCCAGCAGTCGTAAATGATTTATTGGAGGGCTGCGAGGGAAGTATCTGACCCACCTTAGCGGATAAGCGATGATCCTTTCTTATCCCAGAGGCGTCCTTGTAAGCGAAGGGAAGGATAACATCTCTTCCCTGTGTAATTAGCGTTCATTAAGAGGAATTTATTCGAATTCGATCGGCGTGTGGTCAAACCCTTGGCGGCTCGCTTTGATTGAGGACTTTTATAAATAATGGAAAAAATGGCTGACACAGGTTGGGGCCTGTGCAGAGGAAAAACCATTTTCAATATTCCCTTCTACTGAATAAATAGTATTTGCAAAGTATAAACTTAGTATATTAAGATTTGTATTAATTGATATTATTTAATAATCACTAAAAGTTAATGTCGACATTGTTATTTCTTTGCATAATATTGTAATGGTGTTTGTGGGAGAGTCGTTGAGATGGAAAAACAACGAGTCAATTTCTGAATTAATTTATTAAATGAAAACATTAGTTTTTATAGTATATACATAGTGTGATTTCATTAATTAAGTAATTAAAAATGTAGATAATGATTGAACAAGAATGATTGTGTAGAATTAATTATGTTGGTTACCATCACCTGAGGATGCTAGATGATTCGCTAGTGAAACCGGTCGTTTTATTGTATATATTCTATGCTTATTTTTAACTTAATTTTGTGTATTGTGTTTGTGTATCAAACATAATAAATTTAAATTAATTAACTAGTTCAACGGAAAATAATTTAAAAATTAACAGAATATCAATAATTAGAAAATGTAAAGGAATAAATAACTGTTAAGGATAAAAAGGAATACAGATAAACACAGATAAATAATTTCTACAAAACTACAGATAAATAAATGATCTCAAAAAAAATAATAATAAAAAAACTGTTACAATGTCAGCAGTAGTTATAGGTCGTTTCAGATTTTCTTTCATCATCGTTAACTAAGGCATTAACGTATGCTTTTTTTTTTATATCAAGTAGCCGCGACAATGAATATTGATAAATAAAGTGTTGGTAATCAAACAAAAAGAAAGAATTCATTAAATTTATTTTAACAATCTAAATATGGTCTTCGGAAATCTGAGACGGAATATATAGAGAAGGATCTTCTCGTTATCACAATCAAAACACGTGCAAATTGAAGCAGTAGCTAAAAAGCATTAATATTCACTTTTTAAGACAATTGTGATATTATATTATATTATGTTATATTATTGTCGTCGTTCTCATTTCTTTTGATATATATTGAATATATTTTTCAGTAATAAATTGACAAATTGTCATAGAAAGAAAGAACAAAAAGTTTCTAAAGAACTTAAAGAATACTTTCCCAAAATGTTATTTCTTAAAAATTTCTTTTGAAGTCCTGAGAACGAAAAAAAAAATATATTTTCAATTTATTTTAATATATTTTCAAATTATAAATATTCTTTCTTTATCCTTCTGTATTATCTTTACTATTTGTGTTTAAATAAATAAATAAAGACAAAAGAGAAACTAAATAATAAACGAGAAGTTCGAAGAAGCTAAAATCTCCTTTTCTTGTTATTTCTTAATTTTTATTTTTTATAGTAACATTGCTGACAAACAGTACGAATTTTCCTTATTCAAAAGAAAAATTAATTAACCGTCGTTATTGACTTGAGTTATCTAAATCGGATTAATTCTGATCGTAAACCACGTGCAAATTAATGATTTAACTAATAGGGTTAATTTTCATTGTTGAAAACAATGAAATATTAATTGAAATAGATAGAAATCCATTGTTTAGCTTCCAATGCTTTTCTATGGGAATTTTTATTGTCTTCTCGCGCTAATTTTTCGATGAGAACCCATTTGGAAAAGATATTTAAATATAAAAGTTAATGATCACTAATCCTCAAATGTGAGGATAAAGTTTCAAGAGGATCTATCCAGCGATCAAAAATTTAGGGAGTACACACACATACATTTAGACTGACTGACTTGATGAATCTTAAAAAAAGCGACTAAACATCCTACTTGATCATATAAAAAATATGATTTTACTTGTACCGCGTAATATTGGATGCAAAAATAAAGCCATACACCTGAATATTTGAGAAATAATTTATACAAAAAATAAATATACACGACGTTTGACTTGAAGAGGCTGTCTCTCGACGGCGGAACGTCGTATATACTTATTTTTTGTATAAATCATTTCTCAAATATTCAGGTGTATGGCTTTAATTTTGCATACTTCCTACTTGATAACTTTATTATATTTATTAAAAATACCCACAGCAAGTTGCTGAGAATTAAAACATTATTTCTTCTCTAAGTCGTGGTTAACTTAATACATAAAAACATATGGCTGTTACAGTTTCTTTTCAATTCTTAAGACTGTTAATAGTTGCTAATAACAATAATGTTGCATATGCTGTTTCTTATACAACGACTTCATTTGTACTTATTAATGGTAACGCAATAGACAGAAGTTGACAATCATTGTTAGTCATGTCTTAAAAATGTTTAAAACGGAACTGTACCCATAGTTAAGAAATCTTCACGTTTTCATCCAAACTTGTTTTAAGGAGTAGCCGTAAAGTTCTTGAATAATAATCAACCGTACAACATCATAAAATCAAGAGAAGAAAAAAAAAATGATATCGTACAGTACATGTCAGGTACAGCGCAGAGGACTATTCAGATTTCAATTGATAACCTATATGGTATATTGAACCGAAATAGAAATTACTTTACAATTTCATCGTTCAAAAAATATTACTGTAAACCTAACAACACAAGAGACAAACAAAAAAAAAATCGAATTATAATCTCCAAAAATCTAGAAATATTAGTTAACTTACGCTAAAATAAGTAATTATTATAGTCTAAGAAACACAAATTACTGTATATATTACGCTAAACTTTTAATAAAATCAAAATATTTTCAACAATACACGAATATCATTAGATTTAAGAAGAAACTAAAATTTTGGTTAATGAAAAAAATAGAATTGGAAAAAAAACTTAAAGTATCCTTAAAATACAAGAAAAGTACTCTTCTATATAACTTATTTATAGTCTATTGTACAAATATATTCTTATTTTTTTTTTACCTATGCTTAAAATTTTTTAGATTGAGATTAATAAAAACATCATACGCTAAACAACATTAATATATAACAAATATATTGTCAACATCAAAGATTATATAAACAAAAAAAATACATTATGTATTCTGTTCTGTGATTAGAATGTTATTTTTATAGACATATTCAAAGTAATAAAGATTATATATAGAACAAAGAAATTCAGAATCTGTTGATGGGATGTGAATATTCCTAATAGGACATCAAATTATGGAGAGAAAAAAAGTAAAAATAATTATTAAGAAAGAAATAATTGCATTTAATACACTCTTCCTATGTTTTTTTTTTTTAAATTGTTTTGTTACTTGTTTCTGCTAATTTATTAATAATGAAATCATTACATTTAATTATAAAACCTTAAATTAACGTTAATATTACAAAACTGTACTGTAATTACACATTCTTGAAGATAGTTTAGTTTTTGTAAATTATTTTTAACCAATTGTGTTGTCAGACTGAATAATATTTTGCTAAATTGTGATGCACGAAGATTATTTTATGGAAAAAAAAAATAAGTAATAACTTGTAAATTAATAATACAACAGCTATAAACTTATTATTCCTGGATTCATGAATTTTATTAGAGGTAAATATAACAGCGTCCTGAATTAATATAACGGCGCTAAGAACATTGCTGTTCCCTTTCTGAACTGAATGAAATTGAATTCTGCGGCCACATATCTTCGTGGTCGCGTTCCATAAAGGAAAGCGGTTCGATGAGCCGCTGGTGCCACCTGGGAGAAGGCAGGCGAGTCTTTGAGGCCGAAATGAAGTGATCACGGCGCGACCTCCGGCAAGTCCGGCGACTTTGATTAAAGGGCCCGGTTGCCGCCGACCCGCCTCCTGGCGGGATAATGATACTTTGTTGGTAAATCGCTCCGAAATATGGCCGGACGACGTTCTTTAATTAAAAGACTCGTCCGAGGATACGACGGGGATGAGACCCTGCCGTCATTCACGGCCACTTACATCTGAAATACAGACCGATTCCATTCCAATTCGCTTACCATTTCTTTTATTATTTTATATATATTAATTCTAAACTACACTCTAACTGTAAATCAGAAACAAGGAGAAGAAACACAAAGGAAAATTGTTTAAAGATTATTAAAATAAATATATAAAATTGAAATCATTAATAATAAGAGCAATAAAGAAAAAGATTTAACTTTATTTATGTATTTATTTCGTAATCATATATATATATAAAATTTCATGATAAATTATAATTGAATCCTTATTACTTAGAAAGTTATGATTTTGATTTGATATTTGTTACAAACTTAGTGATTTACTTATTTTTTTAAATATTATTTTTGACTTAAATAAAATAATAAAACAAAAAAAAATAAAATTTAAAATCATAAAAAAAAAATTAAAATCTATAAAAATATTTTTTCATATTTTTTTTTGTATGGGTTGTATTTTTGAATGTATTTTGTGTGAATATGATTAAAATTAAAAAGAGAGTAGGGCCATTAATATTGCGCTTTAGTAAATTTTAGAATTAAATTATTTTAACAGTTATAAATTATATTAAACTTAACACCAGAGGCCGCTGACGACACAATGCCAAATTGGTTGTAGCCTAGAAGAAACAGACCTATGGATTTTTACAAATTTCAAATTTCTCTCCAATTTTATATATAAATATAAAGATAGAAACATAGAATTTGTAAGATTCCAATTTTATCGTTACTTTATATGCGATATCTAGTGGTAGTTAAATTTAAATTTTAAGTAATTTAGATAATTTAAATTAATGCTATATTCAAGGATTTTTTTCCTTTAATTTTACTTAACTGTATAACATTTTAACGTGTGTAAAAATTGTGACATTAAAAGAAATAAGAGAACCAAAACACATCAAAAATTTAATAAGAGTAAAATGCATTAAAAAAAACATATTTACAGTTACAGGACAGTTTCGACCAACTTCACGTTGGTCATCATGGGCGACAAGATCTGTAAAAATGTGTTTTTTAATACATTTTACTTTTTTTTAAACATTTTTATGTGTTTCGGTTCTCTTTTTTCTTATAATTCTACTTAACTAAAATTTTTTAAAATCAAAACATTCAACTTTTATTCACGTAATTTTTCTCATTTTTTTTTATTTTTTTAGTTATTTTTAAGTTATTTTGTTGAAAATAAAATTAAAATTAATAAAAAATTACTAAAAATTATGAGAATATTACATTAAATTTATAACTTCCTCAACAGAAGGATTTAATCATGAAATGTCATAAGATATTCAAATGAAATTTAGTACAAAAAAAAAATCTGATTTGGAAGTTATAATGTTAAAAACTTTGATATTGATTAAATGAAATAATATTAATTTTATTAATTTCTAAATTTGACATTAATATTTATTTTCGTTTTTTTTTATTTATAAATTTATAAAATCCTATAGAATCTCTATTTGAAATTCTTTGATTAAATCTATTCTTTCTTCTTAGAGTTTTTTTACACTGAAATAATTTATTGCCTTAATTAAAAGCTTAAATATGTGTCAAGGTAATTTTTGACTTATTTCTTATCAGTTGAATTTAAAAATTAAAGATTTTTATTTTCTAGTTGTAAATGAAGTTTATAAATTGTTGTTCGACTATTATCTTTTAAATACTGATAGTTTACTATTGTTACAATTTTATTATTAACTGTTATCTAGTTATTATTAAAAAAGCATGAGCCACTGTGGTTTCATTCTTGTTCAGTTAATATTATCTTCTTCTTTTTTTTTGTGTTGGACTTTAAATTATATTAAAATATAAGAATACACTATAAATACAAAAATAATAAAAATATACATGATTTGGGCATTTAAAAAAAACAAAAAATGCACAGCCTCAAAAATACTTCAAGAATACTAACTATAAGATCTATCTATCTATCTATCTATCTATTATATTTATAATATAAGTCAATATGATATAAGTGAATATGATATGATAGATAGATAGATAGATAGATAGATAAGTAAATATAGATAGATAGATAAGTAAATATAGATAGATAGATAGATCTTATAGCTAGTATTTTTGAAGCATTTTTGAGGCTGTGCATTTTTTGTTTTTTTTAAATGCCCAAATCATGTATATTTTTATTTTTTTGTGTTTACTTATATCTCTATCTACTTATATCTATCTATCTATATTTACTT
>JAFIDM010133068.1:7200-20266 GCA_023159025.1 Thereuonema tuberculata
TTTTGACTGCAGAAATTCTGTCTTTGTTTGATAGCGTTTTTAGATCAAACTCATTATATATCTTTTCTAGTATATAATTTATATTTCATTCACCATACTTATTGTTAATGAACGGGTACTCTAATGTTAATTTTTTTCTTGTTCTTAGATTGTAACTTGTTTGTTGCTTGTTTATATTATTATCTGTGATTTTGTAGAAATGGTTGATCATTAGATTTGTCACGTTGCAGTTTTGCAACTGGTGACGATTATTATAGGAGAAATGAAGGTTTAATCGATTTAATATGATCTTAACAATTTATGGTGTTTATTGTGTGATGTTTCCTTTTTATATATTTATTTTTATAGAAATACAATAGGAGAGAGGTGCATGATTGATTGAGATTTAATCTTTATTTAATTAACAAATGAATGGTAAGCCTACAGAGTAATTATTTAATCTGGTTCAATTATTTAATTTAATGTTTGTCCTGAGGGATAATATTTTATCTATTATAATGTACTGTTTGTATTTTGATTATTTTCATTATGATATGTTATTCAATTAGGAGTGTTCATTGATTATAAAAAATCAAATGATCTGCTAAAATATATTTGAGCATCAATGTTCATTTTGATATTTATCTTCTATATTTTCTGGGCTTAATACAGAATTTATTTGTGCCTGAGAAAATGAATCGAAGGAAGGTTTCGTGGGAATTCGAAAGTGTTTCACGTTCTGATCACGTGGACAGTTGGTTAAAAAGTTTTAGTTCTACAGGAAGTAGGAGAAAAAGAAGCCGTGTGCAAAAGAGAGGAGCAGGGAGTCACGTGATTATATTTATGGCGCCCCATTGATTGCAAAAACCGAAACTTTATTTTTTGGCGCGAAAAGAGTTGTGTGAAAACGTGGTGTGTCAGAGAGGCAATAGTTGGGGTCGGAACTGTCGAGCCAACAGGAGCAGAGAAAATGTAGTCTCTGGATTTATCCGACACATACTTTTATTTTATTTTAAATTTTAAACTTTGTGTTTTGGATGAAGGAACAATGTCGGAGCAGAGAGACGTTGGTTGGACGCCATAGCAGGTGGTTGGTGTAAAACCATGGTGACATGTACCCCGGACGCGGGGGACATCACTCCTTTTTCCAGCCAATAATGTGTGATAATGCAACTTTATCTCCTTTGCAACCGGTGATGGTGTTGTGCTTTTGGTGCGTTCTACAGACGACGATAATTTCCCTGTGACGAGTTCTACGCTCAAGTATCCGTTTGGACGGGAACCTTAGACTGGCGGTACAATGGAAGGTGACGGAATGGTTCGTGCCCCTGGAAGGACGGAACCCAACGCATGACAAGAAAGACGATGTTTTGTAAGTAACAATTTTCAATGTCTACAAACAGCGGGTGAACTTATACAAAAGTCATAGAACTAATTTTCGCCGAAAACATAAATTAAAAGTGTATTCCGAAGCCCGAAGGGGACGACTCCATTTCGTTAGTGAAAACTCCATACATTGCCTTTGTAATAATTAAAAGGGAACAATTTAATATCACTGGGGTGGAAAGGCTATTTATCTACACATAAGGTGATCACCATTGGTGAAATGGGTATAGAAATAGAGGGTATCCAGGTTCAAGCAACCAAGGGTGCCATTGTGTGATATAACTAAAGTTTGTGAAATAATTTTCGTTGAGAAAAGGTGTATTTCTCAGGTGCAAATAACCAAAAGGTGGTTCTACAGACTGAACGAGTGTTTCGCCTAGTTAGCCAAGGTTGAGAAAGCATTACCGCTAAGTTATTGTGTGAAAGGAGAGGTGTATTGGCTAAGATTAACGAAAACTGCTTAATCTTGAAGTAGTTAATACCAACTACTATTGAACATGAACTATTTCAGAAGATAAGGCGAAGAGTGAAAGTTAAAACTCTGTGTTGAAATAATATAATTTTCCAAGTATTATTTGATGTGTGTTTACTTATATGTACATGTGTGTTGAATTGTTGTTATATTTAAGTGTAAAAAGGGGTGTGTAATATTGTGCGTGTTTCGAATAATTAACAGGGAGCATTCAGACATCGGGAAGGGAGCATCTATTTGTGATTATATTAGGGGTGAATAACCTCGAAAAGTCAGCTGACGCATAAGATAGCATGAATCTCACTGGGGGTCGAATTTCAATTCAAAGAAGCGGGATCTGGGGATTTATAACGAAAGTGAGTTGTACAATTTTTGAACATTGTTTGAACTTAATATATATATATATAATCCAATAATATATCTGATAAAGAAAGGATAAAGATTGGTTACGAAAAGGTTTAAGTGTTAATTTAATTATTGTTTTTAAAAGAACATAACTAAGATAATGTGATGAAGGTGTAATTTTGAAATAAATAACTTTGAGTTGTTTTTGGTAAAGAAAAATAAAGTTGAATATTTTTGATTGAAATTGCAACATTTTGGTCTTTTGTTATTTCCACAGATAATCTTTAGGTAGACATTATTAATTAAGAGATTTTTATATTAGAAAAGGAATGTATATCTAAATATAAAACTAGTTTAATTTTGATCTTAATAACGATCTTGTGGAAACTTTAGAAGGATTTAAATAAAGTTGGAATTAAAGGAAATCTTTTCTTTTGTGTTTGCCGGAAGTGAGTCTAAGTAGTTTTGATATCCAGTTCAGGGTTTGGTTGAGGGATTGGGTGTTCTTAACCTGCGATTTTTCTATGGGCCCAGCGATCGTATGGCAAGACTAACCTTATAAATCAAATATCCTTAATCTACGAAAGAAGGTAATCTTTAGATATTCAAGAGAGTGTTTCGTCTAGATCTTCACAGCGGCGGACATCTTGTATCCGAAGAAGGCAGTAAGGTTTTGACTTGTTTTCCTTTAAGGTAGCAGAGCTAGAGCTCGATTCTTTTTCTTCTTTATTTTATTTGTAGGCACTTATAACACCAAACTATACCGTGTCAGAGTGGTAGCAGAATTACGTGGTATTAGTTTGTCTATTTTGATTTTAATAGTTCACTGGGTGAAGGATAAATTCCTCCCGTGACAGATTATAATAGAATTTTTGTGATATATTGAGTAGTTTATATTTTTTTTATCTGCTCTATTCTTTTTTCTTTATTATTTCAGATTTTTGGTGAGAGTAAGAGTTTGAAGATTTTTTTCTGTATTTTGTTTATTTTATTGACGTTTGTATTATTATTGTTTGCCCAAATGACGTTTGCGTAATTTGTATTTGAGTCTATAAGTGCATAGTATATTAGAATTTTAATTTTTGTTGGTAAACCGTTTCTTATATAATAAAAAATATCTAAAAAGGAGTTTAGTTTATTGCACATTGTATTTATATGATCATGTCATGTGAAAGTGTTATTAATTGTTATACCTAAATATTTTATTGTCTTGACATTTTGCACTTTGAAGCAATTGTTACAGTTTTTGTTTTTGTGTAAACAGTGGTGTTTGTGATAAAAAATTTGTGGTTCTGATTTAGGCAGTAGTTTTTTTGGATGAATGCATAGAAGTTTTGTTTTTTTCTCATTTATTGTCCATTTTTGTAATTCAGTGAAGTCACTTTGTAGTTTTTCTTGATTTATTATCTCATTTTTATCTGCTGCATATATTAGAATATCGTCTGCGTATATATGTATTTTGCAATGTTTTATGATTTCGAATATGCCATTTATATAAAGGATAAACAAAAGTGGTCCTAAATTTGAGCCTTGAGGCACACCTGCCTTTATTTCTTTTTTGTTACTTTTTTTACCTTCAATCGATACACAGATCTTTCTGTTTATAAAATAATCTTTTATTACATCCAATACTACACCCCTGATTCCCAATCTATTCAATTTCTCGAAAAGAATCTGTTTTGAATCTGTTTTTATAATAGTTAACGCACGGCAACTCGAGATTATATGCTGCAAGGTGCGTCCGACAGCATCTGGACTGAGGTGCACTAATTACTCTAAAGCCGTGCGAACACCATGCAATTTTACTGCAAATTAGTCGCGCGATTTTGACGTCACGAGTTGATATAGAAAGTGCTTAGCACTTTTATATGCAATTTATCTGCAACTTTTGTCATCCGACTCGAGTTGCATGGACACCTGCAACTCGAAAAATTGCATCGAATTCCCCAATCACAGGGCAGCATTGAAACACGTCAGTTGTAAAACCACGCCCATGAAAAAAATGGCGTCGAAAATGTTATCTGTCGATTCGTTTTGAAGACTGGCGCATACTCAATTAATATCAGAGTATTGCGAGTTTCTTTCATGCAGAAATAAAGTTTATACTGAAATGCAGTAATTGTATGCGGCAGAATTTATCAGGGAGGTTGCAAAACCTCGATTTTTTCGGATTTTTCACATCGGGTTTGGGAACCGCAAGGCTGCTTACGCGGTAATGCAAAAGGTATGACGTCATTGTTTCCAGGGAAGCATTGTTTCTTATTCGCTGTTGGTCATTCGTTACTTTTCATTCGAAATAATAACATGAAATTAAATTCCATAGCGGCTAATAATTTAAAAAAAAATATTTATCATATGTTGCAAATCATTCACTCTTATATTATGCAATTATATTATACAATAATACCCTCAGTCAAAATTTAAACGAAAAATTATGGAAAGAAAAAATTGACAACATGAAAAGAGTTTTTGAAATTAATAAATATCCAAGATATATCAATAAAATGATACATTTTCTTTTCTTTTTTAAAAAAAAAGTAATAAATGATTTAATTAAAGATACGAAACTGTTAAAAAAGAAACAAGAAAGAACAAAGAGGATTATAAAGGAGTATTAAAATTACCATAAAACAAATGGTATAACTAGGGCAATAAAAAAAGATGTAATGAAAGCAAAATGCGATTAGTATATTATAAAGCGATTAAATTAATAAATAGAACAAATAAAGAAGAATCCATGATGATACTATGGGAATGGTGAACAAATTAAGTTATTGGAACTGCAATGAAAATTATTACGGAAGTACAGGCACAACGCTTAGGAGAGAGTATTAGAACATATAAGTATTTTTTAAAAAAATTGGAAAAATGTGTCAGATTGGGCAGACCACATTAGGCTTTTGGACAATAAAACTGATCTTATAGTTGACATTTTATTCCAGATGGAGGAAAAAAGGAACTGTTAATGTTAGAATCATGTACGATAAATTTAATGTCATATATGAATAAAATTAAAGTTTTAAAAGTTAAACTGCTCGCGACGAGAGTTGAAACTCCCAGATGCAATGCAGATTATAGATTTTTCTTTAGTGGCCATTCGCTCACATTCAAATAGAATAGAAAATGGCGATCGCTGCTTCACATTCAACATTTCGACGAGGAAAAGTTCTCAACAGTCAAGCTAGGGAAATTATTCCTAATGTTGCTCGTCGATTTCAAGAAGATTATCCCCCAACAGCGATTTGAAAAGTAAAAAGGATGCGTTGAAGGTCACTGCAGAATGCACTGGAGTAAGTTTTTCTATAGTGAACAGAATCGTACAATCCCCGTTGCTACGAACGCCAGGGAGAAAAAGGCCTCATTTGGCACCAAAGAGTTCGCCTGACGATTTTGATTGTTACGCCATTCAACAATTTGTTGCTGATGTGCGTATCAAGAAGGAATTGCCGACAGTGAGGACGATTGTCGCTGAAGCTAGAAAACGTTTTCAATATACAGGTCAGTCAATAAGTATCCGTGTGATTCTAAGAAAATTAGGATTTCGTTTCAAAAAAGTCAATCACCGATCTGTTTTGCTTGAACGAAGTGACATCGTTGCTGCCCGCTGCCTTTACTTGAGTTCAATAAGACGTAAGAGAAACGAAAAACGTCAATTCGTTTAGCTGGACGAGACTTGGATGAACGAATGTCATTTGGTGAAAAAAATGTGGCAAAGTAAGGAGATTGGAGTGGGGCGTCATGTACCTCTTGGCAACGGAAAATGGATGATTGTATTACATGCTGGCAGTGAAAACGGTTTTATAAAGGATGGTTTACTGTTATTTCGTGGTGCGAAAAGTTGTAGACTACCTTGAGGTGATGGATGGGGAACGTTTCCTTGGATGGTTCAAAGATCAGCTGCTGCCTAACATCCCTCCACGCAGTGTGATTGTCATGGACAATGCTCCATAGCACAAAGTACAAATTGACTGTGCCCCAAACTGCAACAGCTTGAAAGGCGACATGATGAATTGGCTAACCAGTTACAACATACCATTCACGGAAAATATGCGGAAACAAGAGCTTTACATCCTAATAAAACAGTATAAACCTACTCACAAACGGTACGTTATTGATGAGTTAGCTGCTTCATATGGCCACATTGTGCTCCGCTTACCTGCATATCACTGCAAATTTAACCCCATCGAGATGATCTGGGCACAAATTAAAGGTGTCGTTGTGCACGAAAATACCAATTTCCAGCTGGCAGAAGTTCAACTGGAAAAAAGTTTGCGAGCCTGTCGTAAAAATTGAAGAAGAATATTGGAAAAAAGATGCTCTTCTCGAACAAGCTGTAGAACCTTTGATTGTAAATATCAATGCTGGCAGCAGCGATGAAGATGACGATGATCACAGTTACAGTGACGATGACGTTGATGATTTCCAACTTCTGGCAGAATCTCCCTAAACTTGATTGTTGATAAACAAAAAGAAATGCTTCTCTGAGTTACAAAAAAGATTCTTTTCAGAATCATAATCAAAAGCCCTTTTAAGGGCTACCAAATACTGTGAAAGAGCACATTCATTTCTTGAAATTCAACTGTTCACTTGTTAATTTTGAAAATTTACTTTGATTTCATGAATTATTTACAAATAAAATAAAGTATTTCCACCACCCCCACACAAACAAGTAAACAGTGAAACACAAACATATAACCACTGTAACACAACTGAGTTTCTGTAAGGTATAAAGTGAAGTAACAACAGCAAATTTCAATATCCCCTTAAATATTTTCTATTATAAAAACAAATATTTCAGTGAATCTCTTCTTGATCAAATAAATTCTCATGTATTGATTTTAAAGTCTGCTATTTGTTTTTTTGTTTTTAAGAAAATGAATTTTTGTGATGAGAACGTGACTCACAAATCATTTTGATTACAGAAATATTAAGAAATTCAATTAAAGTGCATTATTTTGTTCAATTAGCTTGTAAGGAACCGTAACAAAAAGAATTATTTATTAAATTAATATTTACTTGTTTGTGTGTTTGTGTGGGGATGCGGGAATACTTTCTTTTATTAAAGCAATTGTAACATTCTAATTTTTTAAAAAAATAATTAGACAATAGGTTTTGAAAAACAAGCAAGGTTGGCTTTCGTGCTGAGCTAATAGTATTGATACTTTTTTTTAAAATTATTAATGGGGGAATACTTTCTTTTATTAAAGCAATATTAACATTCTAAGTTTAAAAAATAATAATTAGACAATAGGTTATGAAAAGCAAGCAAGGTTGGCTATCTCGCTGAGCTAATAGCATTGATACTCGAGAAATCAGTCAATGATAACGTGTTTCCGGTTTCAACATTCCCCGCGAAGACTATAATGATTTAGCTTATGAATGGTTTAAGAATAATATCGGAAGGTAAAGAACAAAAAAATCAATCAACTAAAAAATAACTTAATCTTGGCCTGAAAAAAAAATTGTTTTTTTTTGAGATTGATACTGATATTATGGATACTATTTTTTTTTTAAATATGAACGATTTAAAAAAATCTTGAAACTAGGGGGAAAAGATCATAAATGACTATATTGAAAGAGATTCCATGAAACAACCAAATTGAATCTAACCTTAGTTGTTGTATGTTGGAGGTAATACAACCCTCGACATTTATTAGTTTCAAGGAGGGAGGGAATTTCTCTGGTTTATTGTCCCTATAAGCATAAGTATGTTCCATTAACCGTTCTTTAAAGGATCTTCCGGAGCCTCCATTGTATAATTCCCCACAGTCCCTACATTCCAAGGTGTAAATTACTCCCATTTTGTATAATTTGTTGATCTTTTTTTGCCTTCTTTTTTGAATAATATGTTTCCTTTATAAAATACTACCGTATTTTAATTTTGTTTTCTTCCAAAACTTTTTTTTACATAACTATCAATTACAAAACCAATAGGAAACCGAATAAATTTGTAATTTGTAACTTTATTAGTGATTATTTCCGCTACTTTCTTAATTTTTCCTTTACGAAAGAACTTACCAATACTTGATTTAATAAATCCTCTCGGATAACCATTCATTTCCAATCAATACTCGGCTAATAGTATTGATACTTTTTTTTAAAATTATTAATGGGGAATACCAAAAAGAAATATTTATTAAATTAATATTTACTTGTTTGTGTGTTTGTGTGGGGATGGGGGAATACTTTCTTTTATTAACGCAATATTAACATTCTAATTAAAAAAAATAATTAAACAATTGGTTTTGAAAAGCAAGCAAGGTTGGCTTTCTCGCTGAGCTAATAGCATTGATACTGGCGAAATAAGTCAATGATAACGTGTTTCCGGTTTCAACATTTCCAGCGAAGACTATAATGATATAACTTATGGATGGTTTAAGAATAATATCGGAAGGTAAAGAAAAAAGAAAGATTTTAATAATTGGACAAAAAAGTATTATTATTGGAAATGATTATGTTTTGTTTGACAATAAATTGGACTGGAATTGTACTGTTTATTCATGAATCTAAATTAGATATTGAATATAATAGTTTTAGTTATTGTAAGTTATGACATATCGTTAATTTGTAATGAGATGTTGACCATTAACAAAAATATGTTTTTATGTTTCAATGTAGTTATTGTTTGGAAGAGATACAATGATCCATGTTAACTTTATTAGATTATTAGTGTTTACTTGTTCACCTATGTAATTCCAATGGCGTTTCGTTAGCAAATATTTAAATATTAACCCGAAATAAAATTACAACTTTTTACAATTTTAAATTGAATATAAATTCAGTGAAAATTCGCTTTATTTATTTAAATAAGAGTTACAGAAAAAAACAACAACATACAATCTATATTACTAAAATCTTTTATTTCTCTGTCTGTCTGTCTGTCTTTCTGTCTGTCTGTCTGGCGCAATTTTCTGTGAGAATGAAAAATAGAAATAATTATTACAATGAAACACCCGCGACAGGAATCGAACCAGCAAACTTCTGATCCGAAGTCAGATGCCTTATCCATTAGGCCATAGGAACTACAACTCTCTTCATATTGTTTTTGGACTTATATCTCCTTTCCTTTCCCCCATCAATAAGGAATGTATTCAATCTTTTTTTTTGAGTATCATGATTGTTTATTTATTTCCCAGCCGTCAGTTTATTTGTAATTCGAAACTGACAATTAGAACTATAATTGCCGAAACGTTGCAATATTTTAAATATTCTTACTTAACCGAATTCTATGTGATATTGAAAAATATATGCGTGTACATGGCAGATGTTGGAGTAAAGAAAACAGAGTCAAGAAAGAAAGAAGTACTCTTTTTTTGACGTGGAATACCGAAAAAATCACTATTTGCAGATCAAATACCATCAATATTTGTAACTCAAACGTCACTGAAAAGTGACAATCTATATTACTCAAATCTTTTATTTCTCAGTCTGTGTGTCTGTCCGTCCGGCGCAGTTTTCTGTGAGAATGAAAAATAGAAAGAATTTCTTCAATGAAACATCCGCGACAGGAATCGAACCTGCAACCTTCTGATCCGAAGTCAGACATCTTACCCATTGGGCCATGGGAACTACAACTCTCTTTATATTGCTTTTTTGACTTATCTGTCAAAACTGAACTGACTTTGACTGAAAAGTAACAATTGTAATTAAAAAGAAAGTCAAAAAAGGAAGACGCAGTACGTCATTAGGTAGAATTCTGAGAAATCAGTATTTGTAACTTAAAAACCAATGTGCGAATAAAATTGAGACTTCTGATAATCCATCACACGAACATCTCTATATGCCCAAGTGTCTGAACGCATTGAATCTCAGCGGAATTCCTCAACATCGTTTGTCATTGAAGATTGGATCTCCAATAATATTGTTGCGAAACATCAATCCCAAGTTTGCATACTGCAATGGAACTCAACTTAAATGCTGTTCATTCGATAATGATCTCATAGAAACCGAAATTATAACAGAACTCACAAAGGAGATTTTGTTTTCATCCATAGGATGTCTATGGAACCATGGGGTAATCTACTTCCATTCACTTTCACAAGAAAACAATTTCCGATCAGACCTTCTTATGCGATATTTATCAATAAAGCTCAAGGACAAACTCTAAATAAAGTTGCCATATAATTGGAAAACGTTGTCTTAACTCACATACAACTTTAGGTCTTTGAGTCACAATTCAACAGAATTTGGTTATCTTCACTCTAAAGAATACTCACAATCAATTTGTTGCGAAGAATTTCGTATACAAGCTATGATCTTCATTTATCATCTATATCAACTAACGTCCGTCTGAAATCTCTTCTTCAAATATCTATATCGAAAAATCTGATGGCCTAGCTAATAGATATAGATAATTTTCACTATTTGTAACTCAAAAACCACTGAAAAGTATCAATTGGAATTGGATAAAAAAGAACAGAAAAAAAAATAATCACTATTTCTATTAGGTAGAATACTGAAAAATCGCTATTCGTTACTCAAAAACAATCACTATTTCTAACTCAAAAACCACTGTAAAGTATCAATGGAAATAAAAAAAAGAGACTCAAGAAAGAAAGAAGCACTATTTCTATTAAGTAGAATACTGAAAGCTGACTATTTGTAGCTGAAAAGCGACTGAAAATTGTATCTATATTACGAAAATCTTTTATTTCTCTTTCGGTCTGGTGCAATTATTGTAATTTACAAAAATAGAAATAATTTCTACAAGTTATCTACTGGAATCCAACATGCAACCTTCTGCTCCGAAGTTAGACGTCTTAGGCATTAGACCACAAGGATTACATTCTAATCTCTATAAAAAATAAAAATATATCACAGATATATGATTCACACGCTGATTCTAAAAGCAGTCGTGAATTGAGAGAATATATACATCAAAAATTAAAATAAAAAAAAAAAACTTTAATAAAATTTTAGTTTTATTTTACTTGATGTAATTTGTGTGTGTGTTTTTTTAATAAATAACAAATTGTTTTCCGTTACATACGCGAGGCTTCCGGAGCGAAGCGACGGGTAGCCGACTAGTTATTTACTACAAATTAAATTTGGCATCACAAATCAATGGCATCTTTCCAGTATAATAATAATAATTTATTAATATAAAATCTTAAAATCAGTATAATTCTTGAAATTTCAACTATACGTTGTTAGATTCACGAGAGAATTTGAATTTTGGAAGTAAAAGTCGGACATCCCTCCAATCATTTTAAATTCTTACAATCCTAGCTGCCATTGTAAAAACCAATGTTTAATGTTTTAGTGCCTTATGATGGGTGCAATTGCAGATGAAACTATTAACATTGTTTGTAGTTTTACTTTTAAAACTGTCATATTTGCTCAATTTCTGTGCAATATTTTCCTGGCTTTAATTTTATTGAACGTAGTTCGGAAAAGTCTGTCATTTAAGCTTTATCTGAAACCTTCCCGAAGCAACTTCACCGGAAAAAACTGCCGGACGCTAATGAATCAATGGCCTTTGTTTTTCAAAACAATGCTTATGCCAAAGCTAAAGGAAGAAGCATTAATGATGATATGTCATCGTAGATGTGGTATTTCTTGTTTACGTTTACGAATTACAAAATCAATCTTAAGTATATTTTTGGTGAACTTTCTTCGCAGTGTGAGCTGCAGATTCGGCATTTTTTTCTTTTAAGAATGAACACATACTATTATTTAATTTTTTAAATATGGACGATTTAAACAAAATTTTAAAACATGAGTGAACAGATCATTAAAGACTACATTGAAAGTGATCCCATGAAACAAACAAATTGAATCTATTCTGAACTCTTGCATGTTGGAGATAAAACAAATGTTTTAAATAGGAAGGAAATTTTCTTGTGAATCATTTTTGCAATATGTATGGATTAGAATATATAACTAATCAACATTGTCATACGAAAATTTCTCCACACATTTACAATTTTAATACACCTTACATTTAAACGCGCTTAATTTGAGTAAATAAGATTTAAAAAGTTTCGAGCAAAAGGGGAAAAAAAAAACCATCAATCAACTAAAGAATAACTTAATGTTGACACTAAAAAAATTAAGGTTTTATGAGATTGATACTGTTATTATGGATACTATTATTTTATTTTTAAATATGAACGCTTTAGAAAAATGTAAAAACTATGGGGAAAAGATCATAAAATACTATATCGAAAGAGATTCTATGAAACAGCCAAATTGAAATTATGCTTACTTGTTGTATGTTGGAGGTAATACAACCCTCGACTTTTAGTTTCCAGGAGCGGGGGGAAATTCTCCAATTTTTTTATTTTTTTTTGGTTGAAATATATAGAGTAAAGTAATAATCATTAATTTTACTAAAATAAAATTATAATCTCCACACATCTACAATTTTTAAATAACTTTCATTTACAAGTATTTAGTCTGAATAAATAAGAGTTAAAAACTGTCAAACAAGAAAAAAAAAATCCAAACAACTAATGAATAACTTGATGTTGAAAATCTCTGGACTTGTTTGAGACTGGTTGAGACACGGTGAGGCTTGGATTCCAAGGTTAAATTTCAACAATTTTTTGAATTGAAGGCAAATATTTCTAATGGTCGAAGGCCTGTAACCAGAAAAGAAAGCCAGAAGCTATTGTTATTCTTTTATTTTAACTTAAACTTACCTGTAATAATTAAAATTTCCTTCTCAAACAAATATGTGTGTGAAAGTGAAATAAATAAAACAAATATTGTTGCTACCATACTTTGAAATAGTGCATTAATAAACAAGAATTTGATACTATATTTTTGATTGTAGACAATCACAATGGCGATACATTGTTTGTTTAAAAACAGAACGATGAATCGATATGACTACAGCTTTACTGTATTGATGCAGAAGTGTGGATGTTAGGTTTCAAAATA
>JAFIDM010133069.1:0-13722 GCA_023159025.1 Thereuonema tuberculata
ATATCTGAATTTAAGCAGAAGTTTATAATCTGAGTTAATCGGAAATTATATTAAAACACGGGTAATAGAAAGTAATTTTAGGCTTCAATGAAGAAACCACGTTTTCATCTTTTATTGAAATGAAATATTTTTTTTTATTATGTATTATAACTTTTATATTTAATCAATAGATTTGTAATACACATTATATTAAATAAAAATTCTAATTTCTCTGTCAGGAATTCATTCAAAAAAATGATATACTACATTGTTTTTTCAACAGCGGTTTCAACAGCGTACTCTATCCTGCTGTAGTGTGATGATCCGTTATTTTCGATTGGCTGACTCGATCACATCTTTACATCACATATATTCTTAAATTTCATTGATCTGTGTCATTCCTAATTGGTTAAGAATTGTTTAAAACCTACGTAGGCCTTTGTTATAGTACTTATGTTTGAAAATGTTCAGGCCCATTAGCGAAACTGATCGCTTTTTAACGTTTTAATACATGTTTTTTTCTTGAAAGTTTTTAATTTTAAAATTTGTTATACAACCAAATCACCTACACATTAATTCTTACGCAATAGTAATACAATTAATTACTATCAATAAATAAATAAATAATTAAATAAATAAAATATTAAATGAATAAAATATTAAATAAATAAATAAATAAATAAATAAATAAATAAATAAATAAATAAATAAATAAATAAAAGTAATGTATGTGTATTTATGGTATGTTGGTGTAGGATGTCAGTGCGGGAAAGATCCAGAAGAATGTATTTCCGAGTAAAACATGTCGATGGCACAGCTAGTGTTAGCTAAGCCTAGGTTGCCACCTCTCCGGGTTTGACCCGGAGACTCCGGGTTTCAGTGAGTTATCTCCGGGCTCCGAGTTTAATTATTATTTCTGCGGGTTATGTAAGTAATATAGAATATGTATACATAAATAACAAAAATAAAAATAAATTTATAAAACAATACTCAAATTTGTTATAGTTAGAGCACGGGCAGAGCGTTGAAAAGTAAAAATTCAGATCTTTCCAATGTTACAGAACATTGTTTAAAATTAGGGCACGTCATGGATCCAAATGTTAAAATTATGTTTAAAGAAAGATTTAAAATGAAGGAAAATCCTAGAAAACTGTATTATTAAAAACGCTAAACTACTACTATGTAATCATTAGATTTGTATTTAATTTGTAGGAATGTGAGTTTTGAATTTGTTAATTTATATAAATAAAAAAAATTCCATGTGTGTGTGTGTGGTTATTTTTTTTTTGGGGGGGGGGTTGGCATCGTCTGCGGGCAAGACTTAGTTCTGAGGAGTTAGCCTCGTGTTCATTCGAGTTCATCTGTCATATTGTGTGAACTTCGTTATGTTTCTGTCGGTTTTTTAATTAATTTTTGGGCCAATAGAGAAACTATCATATTTCTTATAAATTTAAGGTGGTTTGGAAATTTTTATTAATTTCTATATTTTCAATTTTTATCGATTTTTACTATTACTCACATATAAAGAGATTCATTCCATGTAGCATACTACTGTGTATCCATGCGACATTCCTGAATCCATCATTGAATGTCCTGAGTCCTCCTGAATGTCGAACACTGATGTAGGTTTTGATGAGTTTGAGGAAGATGCCATGAGGAAGGTGCCATACGCACTTTAAAGAAATGGGCTCTTCTTAAAAATGATAAAAACATTTTTTGTAACAGATGAATAATATCTAGAAAATATCAACGTAAGGCTCAGAGAGGATCTTAGAATGAAGAAAGTATGGTAAGAGCCATGGGTGATATTCAATCTAGTAAAATAGACCTCTGGAAATCAGCACAATCTTTTGAATATTATATCATACTTTACAGCGTCGCATAAAAAAAGGGGAACTTGAACCTACCGATTGCTTTGAAAATTACGAAAAGATCCTGTCAAAAATATTAAATGTAAGGTAAAAGTTGGTACCCTTATAGCATTGCGACAATTAGCCTACACATTTGATAAGAAATATCGTATTAAAAATCAGTTCAATTGAAAATAAATTATAAAAATGTTCATGTCAGCCAATACAAAAGTACTGATAAAAATAAAGTACTGTATAATTAAAAATAACCGACAAAAGGAATTGTAGTTTATTGTTACCCCAGAGTAAGTTTCTTTACGGAAAACTTCTGTTTGAAAACATGTCCTCATGTCTGTAATCTTATTATCTAGAAAGGATATAGAACGTTCATGGTCCCTTTCAATCTCAAACTTTATGACACTATGTATGTCATTGAACATAGCGAACACTCTCTTTTATTTTATTATGATCGGGGTACAGTAAAAGATCATCAACGTACCCTTATCATCAAAATTAACCTTATAAATATGGCGATAAGGAGAGCGTTTGTCCTTTCTAGTTCGATAGAACTACTCAATAGAGAAGTCCAGCATATTACCTCTATATTAAAGGATAGTGATTCACCTATTACAATCATTAATAAGCATATAAAAAAAATTATAATAATGACATACGCCCCCAACCAGTTAAAAAGCAATATGTATCTATTGATTTCCATCCGGAATTCTTTCTTAAGGTCAATAAGATGCCTAAAAAGTACAATATCATAGCTACAGTTACTAGTAGAAATACAACTTTAAGTATCGTTAGTAAGCGCACAAAATTAAATGAAGATGTTAAAAAAAAGTAAAGACGTCGTCTACTCCATTCAATGTACCGGATGTGAACTAATTTACAGAGGAGAAACCCGCAGATCATTGAGCGAGCGTATGGCCGACCACGAAAGAGCTCTACGCAATAATGATACAACTTACAATATTGGTCAACAAAGAAAAAAAGAAGATCATGTGTTTAATGTTCAGGAACCAAAAATTCTAATCAAAGATAAATTGGACTTTCAGCGGAAGTGTAAGGAATCTTTGCTAATTGCTTCTACAGACAATTGTATTAATGACTGCGTCTAAGTTAGAAATATATATCACTATGGTTTTCGTAAGAAATCTACAGATCTCATGCTTTCAACAGGAAAAAAAAACTCCCATGTTTACAAAAAAGTTGATGTTTACAAACAGACCTCCACGTGGATTCCACAATTTATAAACATTCTCCATGTGCTTGGATCGCGCCTCTGATTACCACCAGGTGCGCTATCTTCTCAGCATTTAAATTAGTGAATTTACATCTTCTCGACAATTGGTTATCATACCAAGCTATCATTGGACAAGTAATCCAGAACTTACCTTAAAAGAGACTCAGGTTGAAGGTTAGACTCACACTGAAGATGACCTGTTAACGGGTGGAAAACGAGTTTTATTCGTCGGTTATTGTACATAACTTTATTTTTATCCATACATGTGTGTTGGCTGACAAGAACTTTTTTAGAAACTTTTAATACACACGTAAAATAACCAAATTGAAAATATAATTGCTGTCAGAGATTTGTTCAACAACATTTAGGGGAATGCCACACAGTGGCATGGACGTTGAGGAAAGCTGATGGAGGGTCAGTTGTTCTTGACCTCGGTATAAATCTTAATGAAATAAACAATTACTTTGATCTTCGAAAGAAAACGGACATTCTGGCTTTCAGGTTTATAGTATCTTTACTTTTAATATACAGGCGATACAAGAAATTGCATTTTCTATTTTTGATGGTGTTCAGGCGACAATAGAACCCATCCTTACAGCAGTTATCACATCTGTTTCATCAGAATTGAAAGAGCCTTTTGAGTCAGCCATAATCTTTATCAAGATCCAGATGTTTAAACTAATTCCAAGTGTCAGCTCCCCGTGAAGCTACAGGTGGATGTTCAAATGTGGTTCAGTTAGCGATGAATCAAGAGCTTTCTGCGTCTTTTTCTTTTGACTCTATCAGACCTATCCCGCAATTGCCGACGCCTAAACATCATCCACAAGCACATATGAAATTGTTAACTATCAAGGACAACATTGAACAACGGAGTAAGAAGACTAGAACGAGAAAATAAAACAAGCCAAAAAGAGATACTTCCCCACCCTAGGTTTTTAAAAAAGTTAGTTTTTTAATGATTGATAAACACTAATTTTTTGATCGAGAATTAAAATAAATGCTGGCGTTCTGGCGTGGTGGTCTACAAAACAGTCTGCCATGAGGCAGGTATGTCGGAATTTAGGTTCGAATCCTGGCTCGGGGCAGGGATATTTCATCCTGTCTGTAGTGCTTTGCACCTTGCATTACGCTAAAAAACTAATAATTCAGGCAGCCAGACAATTTTTTTTATTATTATTATTTTTATCCGTTAAATATGGCGTTCAAACACCCTACATTTAACGAAAAAAATAATTTAAATTCAAAATATCAATTTAAATAATAAATTTTTATATCATCTTTTAAGGAATCATTTATTTACTATTTATTTATTTATAAATATAGGTTGTCGAAATTTTCAAATTCCATTTCTATTTCAATTCATTCTTTCAATGAAATTTTATTAGAATTTACGTTTTAGAATTTATTGATGGATCATATGAAGTCTTTATTATTCCACTTCTCTCTTTAATTGTCCATTTGTTATTTTAAAATAGTCCCACGCTACCTATAAAGACTACATTTTGGAATGTTAGGACAACGTTACAAACAGAAAGACCAGATAAATTGTATTGATATCCTGGGTACTAGAGACATAAGCTGGACTGGCGTTGGTAAACTAAAGACTTGTTAATCAACTGATCTTGTATTCACGCTCTGAGAACTAACATGGACAAGGTACCGCCATTAGATTAAAAAAAATGCCAGAATCCATCGAGTGGCAACCTGTCAATGAAAGAAGGATTAGAGCTAGAATTAGATCTAATGTTTTAAATAGAATATAATGGAAGTATAAGCTTCTATCAATGATGTAGAGAATTAAGACAAAGATAAGTTCATTAACAACTTCAAAGAGTTTAAACTTTCTAAACACGACCTAAATCTTGTTTGCGACCTAAATACAAAGATCGGGAAGAAAACGACACTGCATGAGAAAACAATTGGAAATGAAGCACAAGGCACGATAAAAAATTCGTTTAATTAGACTTGAGAATGGTGAAAAACTTGTAACATTCTGCGACTTGAATAATTTATGCATTGGTGGAATCCTCTTCAAGCATAAGGAAATTCATAAAAAGCATCTGGATTTTTCCTAATAGAAAAACTAAAAATCGTATTGAATACGTCTGTACAAATGGATGATTTTAAAGATCATTATTGAATGTAAATGATAGAAGAATTGCAAACATTGCATCTGATCATCAACTAGTTACTTTCTCTTTCTTATTAAGATCTTTAAGACCGTTTGTTTTCTTGAATCTTTGACGAGGAAGACTGAGTTGTACCACAATGGATCGACCATTAAAATTAGCTAAAAAGATATCTTGGATTTGTTGCTTCGTTTTGTGGAATAAGAGGCTTTAACAATTATTTAGATAATCTAAGTAATAGTAAATGAAAATACAGTAAATATGAATTTATATTGAACAAAACAATTCCTGAAAACCAAAATTAATTTTAGATTAAGATTGAGAAACTAAATATGGTCATATTTTTGACCAATCATTCATCGCCGAAGATGCATCATAATTTACCACAAGTTCTATAGACAGTTTAAACTTGAAGTTAGTATTAAACTAATAATAGTTGAACAATCTATATTAAGTTATTTGATTAACAATAAATAAGCTGCTAATTCCCTTTAGATTTTACTTTTAATTTAACGAATCTATTTAGAATGTGTAATTTTCATTCAAAAGTAAAATTATTAATACATTTTTTTGAAGTGAGTGTCAGAGATAGTTCGTGAGATTTTTGAAGAGACAAAGATTATTTATTTAAAACAAAATACCTGAAAGAACCAAAAGCCTACTTTCCTAAAATGTCATTCATTAAAATATTATTTTGTTTTTTAAGTCAAATATAAACGTAGTCACAAACGAAAAGTTTACAGTGAATTAGTGAATTAGACGAATACATACAGTACAAATTTTACATTTTCCTGAAAAAAATTATTAAATTCCCATTTCTTATTTAAAATATCTAAATCTGATTTATTTTAACTATTTCAAACTATGAAGGTAGTAATAGAAAAGTTAAAAGGATTAATAATAATCGTTTTAGACATTGATAGAAATCTATTGGTTTTAATGTTTTTTCTTATTTGGATATTTGCCATCTTTTAATTATTTAATTTTTCAAAAAGAATCCACTTGCAAAAGATTTTAAATAAAAAAAATTAGATCGTCTCTAGTCCATAAATGTACACACAATATTTCAGAAGACCCATCCCGCAATTCAGGAAACTTTTAGAGAGAAAAACACAAACACACAGACTGACTTATTTCATTAGCCTCGTTTCCTTAAGAAATTATTCTAATAAAACCTAACTAAATAATCTAATAAATTGAACAAACAATCAAGCAACGTCCATTGATTCTTATTTTAAAGCGTTATTAATAATAATACGAGATTAAACAGAATCTCTTTACCTTTTAACTGCGTAGAGGGAGAATTAGTTTCGATTTTCTGAACGGGGTTTTCCCTTCGACGATCTCAGCTCAAAACACTGCGTCGAAGCCTTGACAACAGGTTCTCAGTTAAAGAAGATATGAATAAATAAAATATCGAGATATAAATTATCAGCTATTGGGATTTTGAGTTTAAAACAAAACCAACGCTTTCAAGATCAACATTCAATATTACTAAAGGAACGGAGAAGGATCTGAGAGAAGGACGAGCATCGATTGGTTGTTCTGTCTGCCAATCACAGAACAGATACTAAAAGAGAAATGAATTGGTTGAGAATGATCCCATTTCATTTTGCCTGGCTTTAATGATTCCTATAGTTCGACTAGAAAATTTTTATTTTTTAATTTAAAAAAATCATTAATTTAAAATTTAAATAAGTACATTTCTTTAATTAACTAAATTTTAATAAAATAAAATAAAACAAATAAATTTAAATTTATTGAATTAAAAATATCACGGAGAATGAGATTTTTAAACAGGAACATACAATTTTTATTGAAAAAGCAAAACTTAACTAAACTTATTTAACTTAAAGATTTAAATAAAATCCCAATGTTTCTTGTAGGATTTAATTTTTTGTAAATAAGGTAGTTGCCCGAATAAGACCCGGTTTGAAATAAGGCCCATTGTTCGTTTTATTAATAGAACGTTGACAATTGAGTTGTGCCATTTCAAAACTCACCTTCTCCATTTTTGAAAATTTTTCAGGAGCAACAAAAAACTGATAATTTTAAAATTGTTAGTATTATTTTGATATTTTTTTTTGTTATTATAATTTGGACTATTAATTAATATGGAATAGGACTGAACTCAATCTCAATTATAGTCTTTGCGTAATTTAAGTTTAAATTTTGCACATAGCAAGTTCTGCACTTGCAACATGGAGAAGACCAGTTTTGAAACAAACACTTATGGATAAGGCCACTTTTGATTCAGTTTAGATGGCATCAGATTAGATGGAATATTGATTTATTAAAAAATAAAAATGAAATATGAATATTAAATCAAGAATAATGTAAGAAAATAAGAACAATATCTTTTAAAATTGTTAAAAATATAAAAATGAAATGTCTGTATTCAAATTTTTAATGTCAATTTTGTGTCAAAATATTTAAATGAATTCCTCAAACACTTCTGGCTCTTCCTCATGCGGTTCACAAAAATCATTATGATCATCACTAACTTTTTAAACTATTTTAACTTGTTATTTCAACTAATTCAACTTATTTCAACTAAACACCTTGCAACCTTTCACTACTGCACCACGAAAACAATATATTAACATGATCAGCTGAGCTGAGCGGCAGTCATTTGCATTTTGTAATGAATGAAGGCTTATCATTGGTGGAAATGGGGTAGGCAAGTTCTGCAACAAAAGATCTGGTAAATATAGCCAGTTTTGCACTGGACAGAGGAATGCAAGTAAGTTTTTCAGTTAGTTACAGGCAGTTTCGGAACAAACAAATATTTTATTCGAAAAGAGCGCCAAAAATACTATAAGAAAACAGCCAAACATAAAATTCGAAAAATAGTGGATATGACCAGTTTTGAAATGGCACTACTCAATTTACCTAGATTAGTTATGTTTCAGACAGGTCCTGGCTTCCAGCGGCTACACCAAAAATTAGTTCCATTGAAGTGGACTATTTCGCTATGTTTGTTTCAGTTGAACAGTAAAAGTCGGCCGAAGCTTTTGTCGTTACTATTTCAACTTAATTTGAAAAATCGTCCCCATTTTTTGGCAACATAACATACAAGGACATGTTTTATGTCATTTTAAAGTATGTCATGAGTAGAATAATGTAGAATAATTTGATATTTGAACAGGGGCTCCAAATAAGGCCCATCAGTTATATTTTCAAAACTGTTATTACAGAAAGAATTTCAAATACCATTAATTCTATATTCACTTTTTCAAAACAGCACACCTTAAACTATCTTTCAAGACAGTTTTCAGAATTTTCACTCTTGCAGTAGAAATATAAAAAACTTTAAACGTTAGGTGGGCCTTATTTGGCGCAGTTACCTTATTAAATTAAAAAAAAATCTTAAATAAAATCACTTGTTCTTCTACTGTGTTACAATTCGTTTTCATAATAATATTTTGATAATAAATGATCATAATAAATATACAAAATTCAGTTTTTCAAACTTCTGCCATTTTTTAAAAACAATTATTAGTACAATTTACAATATAATTTAAAATCAGATCTATAAAATTCTGAACATAAAGTCATTGAATATTGGAATAATATTTATTTAAAAAATAATTAAGATTGAGCAGTTACATCATAATCATTTATCAACGATTTATTTTTTTTTTTTTTCATTTTTTCTTGAATAGATTGTCATTGAATGGAAAGCTTCAGTAAAATTCCATATAAACATTTGAACATTAGTTAGATTTCATCTAAATAATACCATAGAAGAATATTCCTCATTGTTATAAATTAATATGGAATAACAATGTTTTGCTGATGAAAAGAAAACATAAACTGTTTCTCTAAAATCATTTAGTTAGAGCATCAGAATAAATCAGGGGATGGTTTTAACTAACATTTATAGAAATCTGCATTTCTTTCTGAATCACTTCGTATCCATTTTCCAAAAATACTCTATAAAGATCATTAGACTTTAGATTAATCTAGAGGTTCTCATACTTTCTTGGTGGTCTTAATGTCAGCAATTCGTTTTTCCGAAAACCTCTGGGCAAAGTTTATTACCTGTTTATTAAACAGGTTGGCCCAAAGAACATAGTAAATATTTTAATATTTAAACATAATATATAGGTAAATACTAAAAATGATACAAGATACATCCTCTTCTTCTTATTGCTATCTTTCGCAGTTTTATACTTTTAAATGCTTCATCAGGCCTTTTCACATACATAGAAAAAACTCTTCGTAAAGCATAATAAAGAATCTGGTAACAATACAGGAATGTTAATATTGTTCGACCACCAGCAGATGAGACTTGGCCACGCCTAAGTCACGTGGTACGCGACGGTTCTATAAATCCATTTGAAGGGAATTTGTTTTTTCTATTTTCAGTGCAAATTGTTTCTTATTTATAACAGAGGAATTGATGATATGAAATACGACTTGTATATCAACTTTTCTTATATATAGTAATAACTATCTTAAATTTTAACCATAACGATATAGAAAACTGATTTGCTGTTTAAAGCTGTTATATTTATACTGTTTCTTATTTAGGGGAGACCGGGGTCAGTTGGCATAACGGGCTAGTTGGCACACAGCTTCTATTTCCTGCCACCGTGTAGCTAGAGCGCTGACATCTTGGTAGTGGGAAGTGTATGTAAAGGTGCACCATCCACTATGACTTTAGTTTGCTTGGAAGCGTCACGAAGGAAGTGATCCCTGTTTCATCGTTTTTCTGACTCGTGAGTAAATTTTTTCATCGTAAATTTTTTTGTTCTGGTGAACATGTAGATCGAATGTACTGCTGATGGCGGTTCTCGAAAGAGTGGATAACTGTGGTTGCATGCATGTATCATAATCTTTTGTTTCTGATGTTTGGGATTGTGAGGTATTCATTTTGTTTTGGAAATCCCTGTGGGGCTAGTTGCCATAGTTAGGTAGGGGTCAGTTGGCATAGCTATGACAAATGATAAAAAAGGGGAAAAACTGGAGATTGCCAGACGAGGAAGACTAAACTTGGTACGACCAAACTAAAGTTCTGTGGAAATTGAACCCATCTGTTCAAATAACTCCTATATTTGTGTTTGATATCAAACAATAACTATAGGTAGCTAAGAATTCATTGTTTGTTCATATATTTAATTTAATTTGTCCTATAGTTGTTGGTCAAGTATTATCAAAATAAAACTTGTGATGAAATAAAACGTTTTTTCTGGAAAATTGCTGTGCTCTGCTCAAGTATCCCTATCCACGTTATTCCAACTCGCCCCTAGGGGTATGCCAACAGCCCCGCACCCGGCTTAAGTTGGCTTAGATTTTTTAAAACATTTTGCGTTTTACTAAGATTCGTGAACAGGGCCGTAGTTATCACCGGGGCAAACCGGGATAGTGCCCCGGGGCCCCCGAGCAAAGTGGGCTCCCGAACGAAGTTTAACATGATTTCGCAAAAAGATGAGTTTTTAACTCAGGTAGATTATTTTTACGTAAATTTAACGTAGTTTCAAGTGGTTGGTTTACACAGATTAAATAAAACATTTCAGAAATTCTATTGAAGTATGAAGAGCTGTTTTATTGCAATTTTTACACAATAGAAACAATGCATTAAAAAAATTTTAATGCAATTTTACTTATTTTTTTTAATAATATTTAAACAATACATTTTTCAATTCGATCCAGCAAGATCTTAGAATGGTGTACAATTGGTAAAGAAATAAAAATATACATTTTCAGTTAGGCACATTTATAGTACACTCTTTACTGCTTACACACTCATCTCTACAAAATACACCCCAAGATCACGGCATTCTTAGATGCTAGATGAAGAGTTGGAACACAACATTACACCTATGCACCTCCAACACCTCCATCACTACAGACCCCATTCCCATATTGCCGCGCTTACGATAAACGCACTAACTAGTTTTGACACTTTTCAAGAAAAACACATTTGAAGTTTTTATTTTTATATTGTTTGTATCTCCAGAACTACAAGAGATACCAACATGAAAGTTGTACCAAAACAAATCATGCAATTTCACTTTAAGAAAGTTGTAGATCTCGTTTTCCTGATTTCAAATATATATATATATATATATATATATAACTCAATTTCGCCAAAAATCTTAGTTGATGCGTTTATCGTAAGCGCGGCAGCATAAGGAGAGGTATTTTCCAGGGAGACTCCTTGACTCCTCTTTTATTCTGCCTCGCCTTGAACCCATTGGGCCAAATACTGGATAACACAAAACACAGTTATAGGCTTACCTCAGGCACTGTGGCACCATACAAAATCACACACTTACTCTACATGGATGATTTAAACTCTACGCCACAAACAACGCACAACTTACTAATTTACCATAAGTCACCACACAGTTCACCAAAGACATTGGGATGGAATTTGGAATCGATAAATGCCGCAAGCTACATATAACAAGCGGGAAGACTGAGAATTTGGAGGATTTTGCTACAATTACTGTGGTTTGGCCATCCAATCCATGGAAGAGGAAGAGGCCTACAAGTATCTGGGCTTTCAGCAAGCGCACCTCAATGACAACGCAAACATCAAAAATGCACTCGAGAACATCTATTGTGCTCGCATTCGCAACATCCTCAAAACACAACTCAACGCCAGAAATAAAATTAAAGACATCAACTCTTTTCCCGTCCCCACACTAACATATTCGTTCGGCATAATTCCATGGACAAACACCGAACTCGAAGCACTACAACGCACAACAAGCACAACATTCACGAAACACAGCGTGCACCACCCCAAGTCCGCTACGGAGAGGATTACTCTTCCCCGCAAGGAGGGAGGCCGAGGACTCATCAACCTCAGCACCCTACACAAAAAACAAGTACACACACTCAGGAAACACTTCCACCAAAGAACCCAACACTTCTTTCCATTACTCTCAGCCATTATCAAGGGTGACACACACCTCACACCCCGAAACCTCAAAAACTCTTCTCCAATACTCACCATCCCTGACACCCACACTCAGCAGCTGCGTGAATCATGGGCTTGTAAGGAACTCCATGGCAGACATCACCACGAACTCCGCCAGCCTCATGTCGACATGGAAGCGTCGAACAAATGGCTGACGAGTGGTGAGCTGTTTGGGGAGACCGAAGTGTTCATGATAGCAATACAGGACCAAGTCATCCCCACACACAATTACAAGAAAAACATTCTACACGACGCAAACACACACGACGACAGATGCAGGAAATGCCACACAATGCATGAGACGATCGACCACATAATATCAGGCTGTCCCCTTCTATCCCAAACAGACTACCTCCACCGACACAATCAGGTAGCGTCGATCGTTCATCAACAGCTAGCACACACTCACTCACTTATTGAGAGCACGGTACCGTACTACAAATACATACCACAAAGAGTGTTAAAGTCATCTTCACATAAATTGTACTAGGACAGACCAATTCACACAGACAAAAACCATACATCACAACAGACCTGACATGATACTTGTTGATAAGGTCAACAAACAGACCTATCTCATTGATATTACAGCAAGAACATGCAGAAAACTCACGCAGACAAGATCAGTAAATACACCGACCTAGCCCCCGACCTCCAGAAGCAGTGGAGGCAGGACCGAGTACGTGTTGTACCCATCGTCATGTTCGCCACTGGTCTGGAACCTCACACATTGCAGCACAGTCTCAGAACACTAGGACTTCACAAAAAAACACTTATGCACAACTCCAGAAGGCTGTGATACTCAACACAACATGCATAGTTCGGAAATTTATGGACACAAGCACACATCCCTAACTATTCTTTCCCATTTTTTTTTTTTTTTTTTTTTTATACTTGGCAATATGTGCTTTGGTCCTTAACCCGCCATATTGCCTTAGCTGGGAAACCCGTGGTTTGAAACATTTTCGATTAGAATAATAATAATAGTCTCACTTCTAAATTAACTAATAAACGGAATGATATTCCAACCATTTCTAAAATATACTGTATAAAAATTAAACCTGATATAGATTTTATGATAGAGCTGTTATATGTAGACTTACAGAATTCAAAAGTTTCCTTTCCTTCTTTTATCACTGAAACAAATATCAATTTAGTTTTTTTTAAACTAAACAACTGTCAGTTTTGCGATATTCTGTTTTTGTAAAAAGAAAATGTTTGTCATAGAATAAAATTATATAAGGAAGAAAATTGCGGTCTTTATTTCAAAATGCTTTTTCTATTATTAAACAAGGTAGGATAGCTATTAGTAAACCAATCACAGTGCTTCGCAACGACTTCGAGTCAGCTTCACTTTAGAATAGACTGCGCCGGGGAAATCTTGAAAATGATCGCTCGAGTCTTTTTGCGACCCCATGATATCTTACCCACTCCTATTTATATGGAATAATCGTCATTCTTAACTGAAACCATGTTAATCCACTCAATTCCTAATAATGATTTAAAGAAACTTCAGTTGAGAAACGGTGACAGTATTTAAAATGGGGAGAACAAAATGAAGAATAAGAATTACTCATGAGG
>JAFIDM010133070.1:0-20243 GCA_023159025.1 Thereuonema tuberculata
ATCTAATGACTTGAAGAATGGATTGGGCCAGCGGTTCCCAACCGGTGGGTCGCGGAAGGGTTACAGGTGGGTCGCGACCCACTAGTGAATGGTTTGTGAATGTAGCCTCATCTGAAAATAGTACATTAGCAAAGAAATTGGGATTACTTTGCAGTTGTTGAAGAGCCCATTCACAAAATACTACTCGGTTATGAAAATCTTCGCCATGAAGTTCTTGATGCAGTGAAATGTGATATGGATGATACCTACAACGATGCAATACGTTGACAATACTACCTAGGGACATTCCGGCGTTGTAATTGCCGAGTGCTTATCTGTGGGGTTTGGTGAACAGCTGCTAGTACAGCTATTTCATTAGCTTCTCCTGTAACAGTTTTTCTTCGTTTCCTTTTCATGGTTTGTACGCTGCCATCAGAGATAAAGGCATTCACAATTTTGTAAAAAAAAGAACGAGAGCGAACATTATCTGGGAACCGCTCTGCATACAAGGCAACAGCATCGTCAACATTTCTCCTACATTCACCATAAATCAGAATCATTTCAAGTTTTTCTTCTACGGTTGCACGATTCATTGTCCACTTGCAATTCTGTTCTACTGTAGAAATGAAGGGTAGATGTGCAGGCAATAAAACCTACTCACGTACAATGAAAGTTTTAGAGACTTTAGAGTTTCAGTTCTAATTCTATCATAATCGCACTGCACTGCCTTTTACGATAGAGCAGTCCCCTTTTCGTTTTGTCGGAGAAATACAACGTTGAGAATGGGATTTCCCTTTATATTGCCTCCCCCATTGCAAATAATTGCCTCCCCCACTCTCGCAGTCTGGGGGTGGGGTTAGTTCACGTGTCATTGGATAGCATTTTGATAAATATCACATACGTCTACATTTTTATTTCATAAAAATTTATATATATGAATGATTTTATACGATTTTTTATTTCTTGAGATATCACCAATTTTCAACGATGTTTTACCCATTTTGATTTTTGTCGATTACAGCGCCATCTGTGAGCAACCCCGACGTACAGTACATCAAATCAATGCAAAATTTTCTGGAGAATCCGAATTTGCAATAAAAAATAAGCGTTCCTATTTAGGTTTTTCTTCCCAACCCCTCACCTCACAGGGGGTGGGGGGTCGAGTTTGGTATCATTGGATGTCCCCCTTCGAGACGAACAAATTTTAATTATAAAGTTTTTTGATCCGATTTGTAGTTTTCGGGATATTTCAATGTCTTCAGATAAAATGACACCCTGCATTTGTGGAGGTATTCCGATAAGGAAAGGTGGGTCGCCAGCTGAAAAACGATAGGGAAAGGTGGGTCGCTAGCTGAAAAAGGTTGAGAACCGCTGGATTGGGCGATTTGGCCAACCACATCCTTCTTGTGCATGCAATGACAAGTTGCGATACCGTCTCTGCTCCTTACAAAAAGGGCAAGAAATTGCCCTTTTAGAAGCTGAAAGAGGATGTTTCGTTGCGTATTCCGATGAAAATATTTAACAGAATATCGATTGCTGATAAAGTTGCAATTGCTGGAGAACAGATTCTGCTCGCCATCTACGGTGGCAAGTCTTTAGACAGACACTTTAGACAGTTTGAGATATCGCCACTTCATCAAGATTGTCTCCAAACAACCAATCAATGCTAAATTTGACATCGCTGTTCTCCCTCATACTTCAGCGGCAGCTCGACAACATTCTCTTAGGGTGTATCACCAAGTTCAACAATGGCAAGGTGTAGATTTAGAGCCATCACAATGGGGATGGCGAATGGAAGTACCCACCCTCTTGGAACCATCACTTGAACACATTCTTCACCTCATATTATGCAACTGCAAATCTGGGTGTGAAATAAACTGTGACTGTCGTCGTAGTGGACTGCTTTGCACTCACATGTGTGGTTATTGTGCTGGTCACGGTTGCAGTAATCGCTCGGCGATACAAATAGAAGACGATGAGTGTGATGCTGATGACTCTGTGGACATCTTATAGAGATGTTGAAGATAGTGAATGCCACATTGTTGAGGACTTTGTAGATTCATCTCCTGCACAGCGACGTCGGCTACTCTAAAGAAAGACAGTATGGTGTTGGCTGTGGGGAACAGAAGTGGGGGGAAGGGGGGGCATTTTGTGGGGAAGGGGGATATACTTATAAATTTTAAAAATTATAAAATAATAAGATATAAATTTAATATCACCCATTTATATTCCTGTGAACGTGCTGGTTGTCACGAGTGTCCACTACCAGCCTAGTCATTCAACAAAACGTTCTTCTAAGACCTTCACTAGAAATCGGTGAGTAAAAATAATACAATAAAATATTTGTAATACATTTACATAAAAGTATATGTCCATACAAGTTAACTTATAAGAATAACAAAATTGTGAGTTGACAGTCGCGACATCCAGTTCCTCAGTGAGTCACTTCCACAGGCGCACGGTATATAATCTTCAGTAAAGTTTTATCTGCTTACCCATTAAAGATACGGAACATTTGATCATAAAGTGTTTTGTAGCCATTTAATTCTGTACATTTTCCTATCTTGCGGTGTTTTTATTTAAATTAATCATTAACCCACTATTTGATAAAAACAAAGTTAATAAACAAAATTTCAACTGAATTCATACTTTACTTAAGTTTATCTGCCTAACCATCAAAGATATGTAAAAAGTTATAAGAATCGTTTTTGTAGCAAATTTTATCCTTTACAATTTTTCTTTTTTTTTTTGTAGGTTTTCAACTGAGTTAGCCGTTTGTTTGCTATAGCTTGAAAACGACTGCAACTATGCACATTGGCGGCCATTTTCTAAATGGCGGGTTTCTTCCAAATCCGACCGTGGATTTATGGGGGGGGGCGGAGTTTTGGGTTCAGGATACCCCACTAAGCAACCCTCCAAAGGAAGTTCAGGTATTATTAATGTCCGGGTCAAAACATAATTGTACTGGACTAAATGCGTTGTTGACGGCCGCCCGAACCTTGTATCATCTTCCACTGACATTCTATATTCAACAAACCTCTTGTGCCATTCAAACACGCGGATTCTTGATAAGGCTAGATCACCTTAGGCATTTTGGAGAAGGTTCCATGTTTCATTGGCTGTCTTTCCTAATTTCACACAAAACTTAATGTTCACTCGCTATTCAATTTCCACATCCATTCTTATCAAGACAAATTCCGCCGCTGAGACAAGTAGCGTGTTGCTATGCACCACCCTGCCACTAGCGGAATAAACATAAGCATATAGAAGGTCACGTATATGCAGAACACAGCCCATGACTAAATCAAATCATTTGGAACAACTGTAACTTTACTGTTTCTGAAATGTAGACTCAGTTCTGGAACTTTTATGACAAAGGTTGTACAAGTTATTTCGAAGTGTGCTTAGTCTCTTCTTTCAAATAAAAAATATTTTTGATTTTATTGGGTCCGCTGGCACAATGAGCAGGGGTTGGATTGTGAATTGGAGGAGTTGGATTCAATAGGTGGATGCCCACATATGTTTACAGAGGGCGCTACCCGTCTCTGGAGTCGAATGCAAATTCTGTCCATAGAAACCTATGTTAAAAACACTAACTTGTCCAATTTTACCTTTATTTATTAAATATCATCAATAAGTAAATTACATGGTTTTATTCTACAAATGTACTAAATATTAATATAAATATGGAGTCATCTTTTTTTTTTTTTACTCCGTATGGCAGAAACAACGTAAAATGGGGAAATTTTGATATTACGACTGTGTAAATAATGGTGAAAAAAATATATGTATATATATTGTAATAAGAAAATTGAAGGGACCGATAAAAAAATGTTATAAATGACGGGAAAACATTATTGGTGGGAATGTAAAAGAGAGGTTCGACTGAACATGTAGTAAATCGTAACTATCAAATAAACCGGACATACAGAGTGATTCACGAAGATATGCAGAAACTTCGGGAGCGAATTCTACAAGTAAAGAAAAAAAGTTATATAAACATAGCTTCGGTAGCGGAAATGCTTCGGTAGCGAGTTACGGCTAGCGAAAGATTTCGCCCATAATTTAGTATTCTGGGTGAAATTAAGACTTGCTGGAAGTCTGGGAAGGTAAATTAAGGGGCGAAATCAGTGGTTTCTTATAGTTGATGACCTGAAAAATCGAATGAAACATGTCGCAGAACTGTATCTCCCTGTGTTTGTTCTGACGAAACGTCCATTTACTCGACCATCTAATCGAGTGAACGTTTTGTCAGAACAAAACAACACGTTATACAGCAGTGGCTATTCAGGGGAAGTAGGTGAAGTGGCACTTCACCAATTATTTATAATCCTTATATATTATTTCTCAAAGGTGTATTTTTGTCGGAACGCCATATTTCCTTTAATACTTCATCAAAATCAATGATTGAGACATCATTTTAAAGATTACGTTTCCCGCTACTGACGAAAAATAAACAAATTGTTTAAAATTAATGCTTTCGTTAAAAAACTTTATTTTAAAAACCTTTTTATAAAAATGGAGACACGCTTTAACAGAAGCGACTTATTTTTCGAAACCGAAACAAATAATAAACAAATTTCAAATAATACTACAGCGTCGTAATTCAAATATATCCTTTTTTGAATAAAAATGCATTTTAAAATGATTTTTCATCGTTTATTTAATAACAACAGATAAAAAAAAAAAAAGATTTATATTTTAATAAAAATTACGATTTATTACAATAAAAAAACATAAAAATTTGCCAATTTCTCATATATTATTTTTTAAAGGTTTTTTTTTTTATTTATTTCCCATAATACTTCATCAAAATCAAATGATTGAGGTATCATTTTGAAGATTACGTTCACCGCTAATGACAAAAATTAAACAAATTCTTTAAAATTAATGGTTTCGTTAAAAAACTTTATTTAAAATTCTTTTTATAAAAATGTAGAAGGCAATCTGTTCATTTATTTATTTCCACATTACCATTCGGTGTCTGAATTATGCGAATTATTCCAATATACCATGTAAATATTCCAGTATACTAATATACCGTATTATTTCAATATACCATACGAAATATTCGCAAGGGTCAACCTTTTTATAAAAATGGAAAAGGCGCCAGCTATTAACAATGTGTTTACCTAACATGTACGACAGCTGTTGGATTTGTTTATTATTTCTCAAAGGTGTTTTTTTTGTTGCGAAATACTCGCACGGGTCAACTAGTAAAATAATATTATTTGTTTATAATATAACAATTATTATAAGGAAAAATTTATTTTCCTTATCACGTTTGTTGGTTTTAATAGAAACGTATTTTGGTATTTGAAAGTCCCGCGCCGTCGAGTTCTGGCACCGACCGCGGTGCGATTCTGACCGACCAAGTGAAGTAGGCCTCATTTCAAGTTTCTCAACCTCAGGGGCGGAGCTTAGATCGACAACCGAGGCGATGGTTGCTATGACAACCGTGACGTCACCCGCTGTAAAGATTTCTATGGGTGAAGTTCCAAAGACAGATATGTTCTCTTCTTCCACGTTGGAAAGACGAAGATAAGAAGAAAGTGATTATAATATTTTGTATTATATATTATAATATATATTACATATAATATACATAATTTATAATATATATATTATGATATATTATGATATAATTAGATAAGAAGGAAGTTATCATAATATTTTATATTATATATTATAACATATATTATAAATAATTTATAATATATATATTATGATGTATTATAATATAATTATTTTCCTACTAGCTCTTGACCTAACTTCACAGCCACGAGCCGCCACTGTTATACATATGGCTGACAGTAACGCTTGGCTGACAGTAACGCAATTAGTTAAACACTCATCGTCATCTCTACAAGTACTTTTAATTTACCGATGAGTCCCAGTTCACTCGTGATGGTATTAACAATTTACGAAATCAACATACATGGGCAGAGGTGAACCCTCATGCAACAGTGGAACGCAACTTTCAACAGCGCTTTAGCATTAATGTATGGTGTGGCATTATTCATGATCAGCTGATTGGACCGTTTATTTTCCAAGAGCGCTTAACAGGTCTGTGGTACTTACAGTTTCTGCAAGAAGAATTACCGACATTGCTTGAAGCTGTTTCTATGGCAACGCGACGCTGGATGTACTTCCAACATGATGGCGCAACGCCACATTTTTCAAATAATGTTTCCACCTATTTAAATCATCAATTCCCAAATAAATGGATCAGTCGTAGAGGTCCTATACACTGGCCACCCAGGTCACCAGACCATACGCCGATGGTTTTTTGGATGTGGGAATGGATTAAGGAAAAGGTTTACGCGGTCAAAGTAAACTCCCGTGAGGCACTACTTGCCCGTATTGATGAAGCATTAAAAAAGCAACAGGAGGTTGATGGCAACATTTTTGAGAATTTACTGTAATTTTATTGATTAGGTGTAGAATAATGTTTTTCAGTTCAATTTACTTTGCACTGTTCTCCATAACAGTTCATTTCATCGAATATCTATTCACTTTCTGTATATTGTATTTGCACCATTTTGTTCAGAAATAAATTTTCTATAGGTTTTGTTGTACAATTTTGTGTACCTAACGTACTTTACCAACGGTATTGTACGTCAAACGGACAAAACGTTGTTTCGCGATCCCTCTTTTGTAGGTTCCACGTGGGTTACGCTTACAAACACAGGGAGATTCAGTTCTGCGACATGTTTCATTCGATTTTTCAGGTTATCAACTACAAGAAACCACTGATTTCGCCCCTTACTTTACCTTCCCAGACTTCCAGCAAGTCTTCATTTCACCCAGGGTCCTAAATTATGGGCGAAATCTTTCGTTAGCCGTAACTCGATACCGAAGCATTTCCGGACTTATGTTTATATAACTTTGTTTCTTTACTTTTACATGTAGAATTCTCTCCCGAAGTTTCTGCATATCTTCGTGAATCACCCTGTGTAATGATCACATTTGGATTGGTATTTGAATTTTGATTAACATTCTTTCCGAATGTAATGTCGGTAATGTAATCTCCCTTATTACATGATAGGGAACATGAGGATGACTCAGTACCGGATTAAGGGGGGGGGGGTGGCAAAAGGGGGCAACCACCCCGGGCGGCAAAATGGGATTGAAACAGTTATTTATTATTGCATTAAATAGTGAAAAACAGCTATCGGGGCGGCATGGGACTGACTTGCCCGCTCTGATAAATTTCCTAAATCCGGCACTGAGATGACTTCGGAATGTGGTGGTTACGCAGTAATCTTCCAAATATGAGCATAAAGAAGACCAAGGCATCTGATTGATAGTTTTTCTAACATACAAATGAAAGTTTTTACATTTGGAAGCTGGCATCCATGAAATCTTTCATTGAATATTTTTTAACTATGCTCCACAACTTTTAAAATTTTGAAATGACCTTCTCTACAGCGTCCGAAATTCCCGCTAAAACACGAGTTCAGAAAAAATGTTTTTTTCATAAAATAAACTACAGTGCACTCCCGATTATCCGTGCGCGGATTACCCGGTTTGCGGATTATCCTTGCTCATTCCAAACTCAAAAAAAAAAAAAAAAAAAAATTAAAGAGAAACATTTTCAAGCTTAAAATGCATGTAAAATCGATGTTGATGTGAAGTAGAATCTTGTCCGGTTTAGCTGACAGTATTGTGAAGTACGTAGAGGTCAAATCGAACGCTCTGGAACCTGTTTGACTGGCTAGGATTGAAGGGGTAAGGAAGGTTCGGAATGTTTTTGCACAATTGCCTTTCAGCTGTCATCTATCACTTTTGCACGTGTTCCTTTTTTTGCGTCTTGTTTACCGTAAGTTAGTAGCGTGAAATTTTTTACTGGTAAAAATGAGTGGTGTGAAGCGAAAACGAAACGTTTTAAATATTAAACAAAAATTAGAAATCCTTCAAAACTTGATAACGGAGAATCAGCTAGCAAATTAGCAAAGGATTATCAAATTGGAGTATAAACTCTACGTGATATACAAAAGAACAAAGAAAAACTCATTACCTTCACGAGAGATATTCAAGAAGAATATGATAACAGTTTTCTTGAACAAGGAAAAAAATTCGAAGGTTTCGAAAATCTTGATGAAGAAAATTTAGAAGATTGGTTTCAAAGTGATGCATTTGAGCCTGACTTCCAGTATTGGAGAGATGAAGACATCGTTACTAACTGTGTTGTTAAATCTAATAGTGATGATAGTACTGATGCAGAAGATGTACTAAATGAAGGAAATACAATTTCTCATTCTGTTGCTCTACAATCTGTGGAAACTTTGTTAGATTATATGGGACAAGGAGGATTTGATTAGGGTGACTTTACTGCGGTTCGTAAAATATGTGTCGATATACGACAAGAGATGAACAAACAGCAGAAGCAAAGACGGCATTATAGATTTTTTTATGTGGTAGATAAGGGTGAATCTACAGGAAACCTGTAATTCGTGTCACAGAGCAATAAATTGAAAATGATTGAAAATATTTGTCATTTTTCAAAATCACACATTGAAGTACAAAATATACTATAGTTTAGTATAATTTTTTTTTTTTAATTTTATGGAATTTCCACAAAAAAAAAGTTGTCCACAGAAGGCGATTCGTCACTTCCGTGGACTGCCACAAGCTACAGTTGGATAGCTTCTAAAGATCCAAACTGCTTTATTTTTTAATATTTTTCAAATAATATATATATTGTGAAATCAGAAAATACATAAATTTAACATAATATTGAGTGAATTTTTTTTTCGAATTATCAGTAAAATTTTTTTGCAACCTCAAGTCTTGTCACAAGGTTTAGCCATCGCTTTTGTGGACATTCCTAAACTTTCTGAAAAATCCATCCGATGCCCTAGTTGTCTTCCATTTCACTTAAAAACAAAAGTTTACACGGCGATTTTGGATTGGGAAGTGATTTTATTCGTCTGAGTCGCACATTTGTCAGGAAAATATTACCTTTTTATTCATTTTTCGTAATTTGCACAGCTCATCCCATCACTTCTGTGGTCTTGTTTAGAACCTAATTTTTCTAAGGCAAAATGATTATTTCTAGGCATGATAATTGAAATATGGTAAACTTAATTTTCTGAATGACTTGTGTTCCTAACCTCAAAATGAAGAGTAAATGGGTCAAAGAAACATAAGTATTCGTCACTTCCGTGGACATTTGGGGTCCATGGAAGTATGATCATCAACAATAGTTGCTACTATGTTTTTCACGAAGACTTGTCTTTCACTTCCAGTCTTTGTTAAATGCCAATAAGGATATTTATAATTATATATAAATACATATAATATAATATATGATATATGTAATTATATATTTACATTTTTATGGACGTTTAAGATTGACAGTCTGATTCATTTTTATTGTACATGATTTCCTCTTTTAATAAAAAGTTCTATTAATTCATAAATTATAGTCTTCTATTTATTTATTTCATTGTTTTTCCCATGTAAATTCACTATTTCGAATATAATTTATACTGAAATTCGACATCGTTATTAACACAAGTCACTTCTGTGAACATAGCCTACCATCATTTTTTTTTTTTTTTTTTTTAAATAACCAAAATGCGTTGACCTGAACCACATATATCATGGATGTAAGAACGTCAAAAACAATCATCTCAATTTTTTTGAAAAGGAAATCTTGTAATTTAAAATCTCAAGAATTTTTGACTGAAATTGCAGGTTTTCTGTAGATTCGCCCATACGTCTTTCTTATAATCTAATCCTTTATAAGCCAGCACTTGACTGGCAGGGACTGACTAATTGCCCTTTTTTATTTTTTATTTATTTTTGAGGTTTTTTTATATGAAGGGCCATTTTTATGTTTACTTGTGTTTTGTTTTTATACCTTTGATATCAATGAGCTGCAGACACTGGGTGAATCCAGTTGAGAACCTTGAAATAGACTGTTCTGGATTCTCAGTGTCAAATATTGCAAAAGTAGCACAGTGATTTTATTTGTTGTTTGTTTTTATCCCCTTTTTATTGCTTATAAAACAGCCTTTTTAAAAAAAAAAAAATATCTCTGTTATGACTGAATCACTGCAGCATGTGTATCTATCAATGGGCCCGCCTACAATTAGAGGATAAAATTATTTTCATTTTATTGAATCACAACTTATTGATTTTATTGATGTCAACAAGTAACAGAGGTAAGTGTTGTGATTTTTGTCACAAAAGCTTAAAAGCATTGAAAACTGCTGCAGGAAAGTGATTAACCAAGTGACGGAAATAGGTTACAAACACCCTACAATAATAGCTTATCAATTGCGCTTATCAATCTCTTTACAAATCGCAATAACGTCATAGTTTAAATGTTTTGTTTGTCTAGCAGAGATAGGTGTTGTGATTTATTGTCACATAAGTTTAAAAGCATTGAAAACTGCTGCAGGAAAATGATTAACCAATCAGTGACGGAAATTTAAAAAAATAAGGTTAAAAACGCCCTACAATAAGTTATCAATTGATTAAGCAGCTCATTACAAATCGCAGTAACATCATAGTTTAAATGTTTTGTTTGTCTTACAGAGGTAGGTGTTGTGATTTATTGTCTTCACAAAACTTTTAAAAGCATTGAAAACTTCAGGAAAATGAAAGCCAATCAGTGATGGAAATTAAAAAACTAAAAACTAAATAAAAAAATTTTATTATCTGTTTCAAACGAACATTTTCTGGTATTCACTTCTATTAATATCTTTTACGATTAAAGGGTTTCACCCTTTTTCTATTTGGACCAACTTTCACACAAAAAGGTATTTATTAAAAAAATCTTTTCGTATAGTTTTAGCCCAAAAATCGCATGCGCTTAGGAGTTATTACGGAAAAACAAACAAAAAAAATGAAGGTTTTTTTTTTTTTTTTTTTCATTTTTTTTTTCTCAAAAAACGATATAAATGTGATTAAGCTAGCTAAAATACGACGTAATCAGTACATTGCACTCCCGAGTATCCGTGTTAATCACCGTTAAGGGTCGCACGGACATTAGAAAAACACGGATTAACCGAAAACTCTTTTTTATTAAAGAAAAAAAAATCAACATCAATACAAAAATATCAAAATTACTTACATTTGTATGCTGTATAACATCAAACTAGGGATTTTCCATTTAGCATTTACTGCTTCTATCTACCAGATACTGCTTTTATGGGCGAATCTACAGAAAACCTGCAATTTCAGTCAAAAATTTTTGAGATTTTAAATTACAAGATTTCCTTTTCAAAAAAATTGAGATGATTGCTTTTGACGTTCTCACATCCATGATATATGTGGTTCAGGTCAACGCATTTTGGTTATTTAAAAAAAAAAAAATGATAGTAGGCTATATACACAGAAGTGACTTGTGTTGATAACGATGTAGAATTTTAATATAAATTATATTCGAAATAGTGAATTTACATGGGAAAAACTATGAAATAAATAAATAGAAGACTATAATTTATGAATTAATAGAACTTTTTATCAAAAGAGGAAATCATGTACAATAAAAATGAATCAGACTGTCAATCTTAAACGTCCATAAAAATGTAAATATATAATTACATATTTCATATATTATAAAAAAAAACAAAAAGTGATCATATATTATATTGTATATATTTATATAATTATAAATATCCTCATTGGCATTTAACAAAGACTGGAAGTGAAACACAAGTCTTCGTGAAAAACATAGTAGCCGCTATTGTTGATGATCATACTTCCATGGACCCCAAATGTCCACGGAAGTGACGAATACTTATGTTTCTTTGACCCATTTACTCTTCATTTTGAGGTTAGGAACACAAGTCATTCAGAAAATTAAGTTTACCATATTTCAATTATCATGCCTAGAAATAATCATTTTGCCTTAGAAAAATTAGGTTCTAAACAAGACCACAGAAGTGATGGGATGAGCTGTGCAAATTACGAAAAATGAATAAAAAGGTAATATTTTCCTGACAAATGTGCGACTCAGACGAATAAAATCACTTTCCAATCCAAAATCGCCGTGTAAACTTTTGTTTTTAAGTGAAATGGAAGACAACTAGCGCATCGGGTGGATTTTTTAGAAAGTTTAAGAATGTCCACAAAAGCGATGGCTAAACCTTGTGACAAGACTTGAGGTTGCAAAAAATTTTTACTGATAATTCGAAAAAAAAATTCACTCAATATTATGTTAAATTTATGTATTTTCTGATTTCACAATATATATATTATTTGAAAAATATTAAAAAATAAAGCAGTTTGGATCTTCAGAAGCTATCCAACTGTAGCTTGTGACAGTCCACGGAAGTGACGAATCAACTTCTGTGGACAACTTTTTTTTTGGAAATTCCATAAAACTAAAAAAAAAAAATTATACTAAATTATAGTATATTTTGTACTTCAATGTGTGATTTTGAAAAATCACAAATATTTTCAATCATTTTCAATTTATTGCTCTGTGACACGAATTACAGGTTTTCTGTAGATTCACCCGTATACGGGTCATTCCATGTGAAATCAACCCAAAAAATAATAATTTTGGACCTTCACTCCTCAGAAATTGATGATTTTTTGCACACTGATAGTATCTATAGAGAGTATAAAAAATAACAGTTTTTGAGTTACTGAATTTCAAAAACTAAAAAATGCTTGATTTTGGCCGTGTTTTGAAATTTTTAAAACACTGTAACTCAACAACCGTTCAACCTAAAGAGCTGAAATTGGTGTCATTTTGTTCAGTTTTTAGTGGCCTTTAATTTGATATACAACAAAAGTATCTTAATTTCAAATTAAATTTTTAAAAAATTTTCAAAAACTGGTTTTTAAAAAATCTCAAAAACACCCCTTTTGATTTTTTAAAAAAAAATATATGTTATTTGTATTGTTAATACCTATTTTTGTGACAAATTTCATATTGGGACAGCCAGGGGATCATATGGAAATAAAATTTGAAGTGTCATAGTCCATGAAAAACATGAGAATGCGACTAGCAACTACAGTAAGTTCTTATCGTTCATTGTGTGTCGAACTTTAAATCAAATATAGTTGATGAAAGACAATCGTTCTGAGTATATCTATAGTTTGTGTATGATCAGTAAACCTACATGGTTTCATCTATGTAATATAATTAAATTAAATAAATCAAAATATAATTTACAATTATATTAACAAATTATAAAAATAAATTTCAAATTAATAATAATAGTAATAACAACAATAGCATGAATTTAGAGGAATATTCTCATCAATCACATCAGCGGTTAATAAAGTTCTAACATTTTTAATACTTTTTACTGTTTCAGAATTATATTTTTCTCAATTACTTTGACTGAATAATTTATATTTTATATAGTTTTCCAATCTTACACCAAAATTATTCTTCAATTTATTGATTTGAAAGATTTTTAACCAATTGTATCGAGGTATTTTTTCATTAATTTGATTTTTTTTCCTATTAATATTCTAAATGTTGACATATTAAAATTTGAGACCAATGTTCATCTGATATCTCAAGACAAGCTTGTTTCACGCTTATTAGGCGATCATCAGTTGAGAGTAGTCAGAATGAACATCGCAGGTCTCATAACGGAGGTGACTTGGAAGTCGTATAAGAAGAGCAGTGGAATCTCCATGGCTATAAACTAAATATATGCTGTCATTATTATTATTATTATTATTATTATTATTATTATGAATTTCTTTTGTTTCAATTGTTTTCTTTGTAATTGTAAATCCTGTTTGTAATATCTCATTTAAGTATTTTGTTCAATTTACTTCCAATGTCCTTAATATTTATTGTCACTAGTTCTTACTGTACTCTACAAAAATAAGCTAAACATAGGTAACTTTAATATACATATGTAATAATTATATATAGAGTTAAATCAGAAAATTATTTTAACTTTTAAATTATGTTACGGTCTAATTAAAAATTTTAGAAAATTATCTTTTGTTTACAAAAGAAAAAAACAAAAAAAACAAAAAAGAAAGAAAAAATAAGGAAAAAAAAATTGATTTTAATATATTTGTCTTTGAAACTGTAACTTTCTGAGCTTTTGTAAGTATTGTTCCTGAAATTAATCTTATTTAATTGTTGTTTATCTTAATTATGAACTGAACAATGAACAACTAGTCATTCAAATCAATTAATAATAAATTTAGCTGTTTTCAATCGAGCGGCGTCTGTTTTATTGTAAATTGAAATTCCTAATAAATATTATTTGTCATTTCACATCAGTTGCATTTTGTTGTGTGTTGTAACCTGCTGCCATCTGTTAGACAAGTTATGAACAGGCCTACTTCAAGGGAGACGAATAACTGACAGAATTACAATTTTCGTATTGTGTTCATTCGGTATTTTCCCATTGTTTTACCCAAAAAATAATCTTGATAAATTGGAACTTAATCCGTTTAAAAAAAAATCAATTTACTTTTGATTAAATTATAGTTTTTAACAAGAATGAAAATCAAAAGTAAGTCAATATTTTTTTTTTAAAAGAAGAGAAAATAAAAAATAAAAAAAACACATGAAATAAAAATTAAAAATATTTTTATGGTCATAACAATGGATGAGACCAAATTATTTACAAGTGACATCCTGGAACAGCTGTTTCTCGCTCGTTGGCGATCATCAGCCAGGAGAAGTCACTGTAAAGGTCTCGCACTGAGGCTGGTAAGAATGATACATCGGAAGCGCAGTGGTGCCTCAAAGGATAAAATAACGAGCGTGAAACAACTGTTCCAGGATGTCACTTATAAATTTGGTCTCATCCATTGTTATTAATAATTCAAACGCGCAGTTTGAATTTTATTGCATTAAAAAAATTCATTGAGGCCTGTACATTGATGGCACATGAATTTTCTCACTAATGGTTCATTGGTGAGTTTTTCATTGTTTATTTTATCCTTTGAGGCCCCACTGCGTTTCCGATGTATTATTTTTATGGTCCTTTGGCCCTTTGGCTGGAGACTGGACTGCGAACTAGAGGAATCAGGTTTTCTTTTCCAAAGGGACCCTTGGGCTTAGTCGGACGTCTGTCAGGTTTTTCACTAGAGGGTAAAAGACAGGCCGCCGTCGATGACCATCCGTCTTCAATTTATTCGGTTGGTCGTGAGTCGCTGAGAGCCCAAAACTCCTTACGATCTGCATGGCCTGTAATGGTAACTTTTTTTTTTTTTTTTTTTTTTGTAGCATTCAGTCGAACTTTGCTTTCACATTCCCTCAAATAACGTTTTCCCATCATTCACAATATTTTTTTCTAGGTCCCTTCAATTTTCCTATCTTTATAATATATTTTTTTCCCTGTATTTACACTCTCATAATATCAAACTTCCCGCAATTTACGCTGCTTCCGCCGAAAGGAGTATATAAAAAAAAAAAAAAAGATGGTGATGATGCGATATATCGATTGTCTCGATGTCTTTGTTCAGTTTCGGCTTCATTCTTGTTATCTGATATTTGGCACTTACTTTCACCGTGTGATGAAGCATTGCAGAAAATTATTGCGAGGATAAAAAAAAAAAAAAATTGTGACTACATGTTTTTCTCTTGAATAACCTACTACGCTCAAGCAGATGCTGATGACATTGGAATGCAGCAATACAGCATTCTGACATCGCTGGTTTCTCTCAAGCAGTAACAGTAGTAGTAGAAGATGTAGATGATCTGATTATGGACTGGGAAAATCTGCAGACAGATTTTTCAGTTACATATTTCGGTCACGTGGACGGTAATGTTATCACTGGTGAGGAACAAACTGTGGAGGATATTCTCAACCTCCATCTCCGGAGTAACAGTACTGGTAGATTACTATGGTGAGGATGATAAAAGTGTTGGTGTTCCCACAAGAGCAGATGTAGTTGTAGCATTAGAGACTGTAAGGAGGTATGTTTCTGGTACAGAAGGAGATGATTCAATTTTTGATTAACTACATGAACCAGAGAAGGAAATAGAAAAGGACATAAAAGATGTAAACAGTCAAAGCTATATCAGACTTCTTACGTAAAAAAAGAACTAGTATCTTGTTTCGTTTGAAATGTATTGTATGTCTTATATTTTGAGATTGACTTTAAAGTGATTAAAAATAATGTATATGATAATTTTCCTTTTCTAAATATTAGTAAAAACTTGTTAAGTCGTCACCCGGATAAGTCGTCACTCCGTTTAAGTCATCGTTTTCCTTTGGTCCCGACAAGGTCTCTTACACATGAATGTAAAATACTTTACATTACATTTAAATATACTCCTTTACCCGTCACTAAATTTAATTCTATTCCGGATAACTCGTCACCCTCAAAAATGGCTAAAAGCATCTTTTTTCTCCATTTTGCATGCCATCGTGTTATCTTTTCAGCCCCTTCACTGTAAGAAAGCCAAGCCTCTACAGGGAATTTTCGACCACACTTGTCACTTCATTCCTTTCCTACCCCTTCGGGGGATTCGGGTTCTTGGAATCTCACTGCTAATCATTCAAAGCACACTTCTCACTGCGACTCTGTCGAGTGTAGACGTTTTTATTGACCACTCCTGAGTGTAACTTCATTTCATAGCGAGTAAGTCCGCTGTAAGGGCTATTTTTTCTCTTGCAATTTCGTGGTTCGATTACGTTTTTAACATTCCAGGGAAACGAAAACTTACCTCGTTATCTTTTAAAGAAAAACCCCCCACTTGATTACACTTTTTGAAAAATCAAATGTTTCGAAAACAGCTTGCCAAAGAACACCATATTCCCAGGAATACATTAAACAATATTCTTACATCGAAACAAGTAATTGAAGAAGTGACAGCAAAGACAAAAGAAAGTGAATGAGGAAATCGAAGTTTGACGAGATCGTGGAGGTTTTAGTTCGATGGCTTTAATGTACCAAAGTATAATAAAATAAAATAAAAATAAAATAAAATAACTACAAAAAGTATTGTTTTTTTATTTTCCACTCATTCATTTGCATGTATTGATTTCTGAAAATCTTGTTTTTCTCATTAAATCCTACAGCAATTCATGAAAATACTGTATTTCAGCGTTGTTTTTTTTTTTTTCAAAAATTCCCACTCCGCCTAAGTCGTCACTCCGCTTAAATCGTCAAAAATCTTTGGTCCCTTGAGTGACAACTTAATGAGGTTTTACTGTAATTGTAATATTTAATAAAGTCCTGTGTATTATAAAAGTTATAAGCATTGATTACAAATCATGCTATTTATTTAACATTATATCTTTAATGTTGTTGGTATGCGGAAACTATTTCTCATAATTTACATTTTCCTATTTTCCGTTCAATTTACAACATTTTTTCAGTGTCCCTTGAAAAGAGTAAAAGAGGTGTACGTCTATATTTTCTCTTTGAAATTATAACTAATTTTCTCAGATTCTATAAATTCTGGAATCATTCAATTTATTCAATTTCATCCGATATTTAATTTGAAATTGGACAAAAAAAATCTAGTTAATTAAATCAATAAATAATAAATCAGTTATTTTATTTTAACAGTCCTCAATTGAGTGACATCTGTTGTATTGCAGCTTATCATTTGCTATTAAACTTAAAACAAATACTCTTCAGTTACTATAATGTTCTGTATTGGAAGCTGCTGCCATCTGTTGACAAATTACCAGAAGTTCTATTTCATGGAGAATAACCGACAGAATTTTCCTGTTGTTTTCATCCGATATTTTCCCGTCATTGTATCCAAAAACAAATCGATTCTGAAAAAAAAAAAATAACTCAACTAAAAACTGAAACTAGGTTACCTGAAACAAAAATAAAAACGGTGATTTTTTTTAAATTTTTCTTTTTTTTATACACACATTAAGACATTGTATCTCAATTTTTATATTATTTTGATATGTTGTGGTTATATTCTTATGGTTCATGGCTACTGACAGATTTGTTGTTTATTCTACAGATCTCTTCTAATGTTTGCATTAATAAGGAAGAAGAAGAAAATAAAAGAAGAAAACTATGTCCAAAATATTAGACATCGTGATATTTTAGAATATATTTCTGTTACTGTTTTTCACTGTTTTATGTTACAGGAAGATCCGTATTAGCCTTATCCATATCGAACTTGTAGATAATTGTTTAGGGATGAAAAATTGTCAAAGTCAAATGTCCATAGAAAGCAAAAATCGTAGAAATTGAAAAAATAAAAACCAAACTAGAGATCAGTGAACGATTTTGTAAGAGAGATCTTTATTCTTTTTCGGTCTTAGCCGATAAAATTAATAAAGTGCTAGAGATAACAAATATTCCGTCTGTTATCCGTTCGTCTTTGATCAAAATCAGTAAAAAAAGAACCTCCAAAATAAAGTTTCAATTTTCATAGACGGGTCTCAGTGTTTACAAACATATCTTTTATTCAGATTAAAAATGAGTAAAGAAAACACCCATCAGCGTAGATGAAGAAATTAGGCTTTTTTGATTGTATAATTCGTTTTTTTAAAAAAAACTATTTTTAAAATTTTCAAAGACTGGGAATGACACTTTTTTGTTTTTGAAGAAGCAGTAGAAGTCATTAGCTATTAAATGGTGAAATGTTATATGTGTGTTATTTTAGCTACAATTGAGACTTTACTTAACTTCTTAATATAAAGGTCATTCAAATGAAAACGAACGAACTAAAATGCGAAAAAGGTTTTCAATACGGAACAAAAGTGGTGCAACCGTAGTGCTGTAACGCAATGGTAGGTGGCACTGCGATCACTGCTTTTGTTCAGGATGTCGTGCTCGTATAACGTCTAAACAGTCATGATCGAAGTAACGAACTTTTAGCAACGAGCAGATAACCAAGGTGTCGGGAGTGCAGAAATCCATCGCAACCTGAGTAACGTGCTTCCAAAATTCATGTCTTTTTGCACGTGTTTCATGCACATGTTGAAGAAAGGAGTAAGTGGTACCAAGAGGGACGTTTATCGTTGATTGATGATTCGAGGCCAGGTCAAGCACATCGTGCGATCAACGATGCTTACTTAGCTGCCGTTGACGGTCTTATTTGGGATGACAGAAGAGTCACTGTGGAAGCACTTGCTGACAAAGTTGGCATAAATTTTGGAAGTGTGCACTGAATTACCAAGGATGAAAAAGCAAATTGTGGAAGATTTGCTCGCAGTGCAGAAAGACATTCCTTGTCCTGCAATCTGCTAGGGACGCTGTCGTTTTTTACCTATTTCTTGATATAATCAGGCACGTTAAATTTCTCTTCCTGTATTTTTTCTGTTGTTCGTGCGAACGTTTACAGATCTTTTTCAAAAAATAAAATTTTATTTATTTATATATATAATAATTATTTTATACACTATTATCTGGATTGGTTTTTGAATTCTGATTAACATTCTTTCCGAGTATCCAAATAGAATGGACTGTCGGTAATGTAATCTCCCCTATTACATGATAGGGAGCATCAGGATGACTTCGAAATACGGTGGTTCCGCGGTGATCTTCTAAATATGAACATAAAGAAGACCAAGGCATCTGATTGATAATTTTTCTAACATAGAACTCAATTCGATAAGGTTTTTACGTATGGAAGCTCGCATCCACTGAATCTTTCATTGAATTTTTTTTAACTATGCTCTACAACTTTTAAAATTTTGAAATGACCTTCTTTACTTTAAATCGAACCCGAACTTTTCAAAGCTGGTGTTAAAGTTTAATATAACACTCCGCTTGGGGACACAATTTGCAATTTTCGGAAAGAAGGGTCCGAAATTCCCGCTAAAATACGAGTTCAAAAAATATGTTTTTTTCATAAAATAAACTACTGATGTTATCGTATTTTTTTATTTATCTAAACCACATTTTTAACGTTTTGGAGTAAAAACAAAAAAATTGAAAAAAAAAAAATCAATTTTTTTTTTTTTATAATAGTAACTCCTAAGCGCATGCGATTTTTGCGCTAAAACTTATCAAAAGATTTTTTTTTAATAAATAACTATGTGTGCCAAATTTCGTCCAAATCGGTGCTTGGGCAGATTCACACAGAAAAAGGATGAAGCTCTTTAATGTTAATAGATGTTAATAGAAGTAAATACAAGAAAATGTCCTCGTTTGAAATAGATATTAAATAGTTTTTTTAATTTCCGTCACTGATTGGCTTTCATTTTTCTGCAGCAGTTTACAATGCTTTTAAAAGTTTTGTGAAGACAATAAATCACAACACCTATCTCTGTTAGACAAACAAAACATTTACACTACGATGTTATTGCGATTTGTAAAGAGCTGCTTAATCATATGACAACCTGTTATTGTAGGGTGTCTTTAACTCTACTTTTTTAAATTTCCGCCAC
>JAFIDM010133071.1:0-15227 GCA_023159025.1 Thereuonema tuberculata
AATCAGAGCGTAGTCAATTTCATGTAAAGGACTGTCAGCAGTTTCCCGTTGAGCTCTATACATTTTTGCTTGTTCACGTTTGACGTAACAATGTTCTAGAAATGACGGTGTAGTTGCCTCAATGTAGTCAACGAGTTCACCTACTGTACCTTCTTCAACTGATTTTATTAGTCGCCCATTACTGTTTTTTTTCCATACATTCCAGGTGACAGTGCAAGGTATGTCAATGTCTTGATCGTCCATAGATTTGGTAAACTGCTTTCCAAACTTTCCTTTACATATGTCGCAGACACTTAACCAACAGCCTTCTTTGGGTGGTTCACAAAGCAATGTCTCAGGGTATGTTTGGGAATATAATGGGAAACTGTTTGGCAAGAACTTGTGCAAAACATTTAACGCTGAAACGTAATTCTCATGGTAACGGCATAAGCATACATAGTGCGGTAGTTTGTTACTACAAAGAATGTGCTTCGGACGAAGGGTTGCAAATTTACTCTTTCCTAGCTTGATATTGTCATGCTCTCTGCTAAAGATGACTTGGGCCTCTCTGTTAGTGTAAATTAGGTGGCGAGCTTGAACCTTTGTCTTGGCACCAGTGCTGTCTCGAATTGTCACCATGTCTTTTCTTCCGGGAGCCTGCCTACTGATGTCATCGCGTTCATAGAAGTTTTTAACTTCTTCAATGATTTCAGTTTTAAGCGCCAACTGAGTTGTAGCTGTGACTGGACTGTCATTAGGAGTTGCAACGGGTCCGATTTCACTTGTGTACAGTTTACGTACAAGAGCTCGCTTGTGACGTGGAGACTGTGGTAGCCAACGCTTCACTCGAGCAATAGCCTTTCCTAGTGAGCTAGTATTTTTGAACACCGGTGTATCAGTTATGGGAGGCACTGCATTTGCTTGTTCACGTTGTTTCTTAAGCATCCTACATCTTGCTACTCTTTCCCTACATTTTTCCTTCTGTTCTTTTATTATTTTATTTCGTTCTGGCAGCGGTAATTTTTCTTGTCTTGCTTTAATTTTATCTCTGCTTTTCTTGGCTAAAGCGTTATGTGCTTTCTGAAATTCTTTGTACTTTCTCTCATCTTTGAGTTTCTGGCGCCTTCTTTTCATTTTTTCAGCAGCTGTCAATGCCATTTTGAATGTTGGATTATCTGAAATTAAAATAACGAGATAAGTTGCCTCTCTATAAACAAGAATCCATACAGTAACTCATACTACATGTAAAGTAACATGTGTTGTAAGCGCTTAGTAACTCATGTTACACGACTTGTCACCCCCTCCCTGCAGCCAATTTTATAAAATAATTTTTTATGATTTTTTTTATTTTTACTACTTGTGGTCAGATACGAAAATACTATATAGAAAAAATCTAAACTCTTTTAAGTTTTGAAAAAAATAAAAAATTGGATGTTTTGGTAACTCATGTTACAGCCATTGTAAGCCTAACATTTAAGCCTAACCTCTCCAATTAACGTTTGTCTAAATCAAACTTTACTACTTGATCATAACTTCACATAATATTCTAAAATAACATTTGGTAACAATTTAGCACATAGTTAACAAAACAATGGTAAACTCACCTGCTGAATCTTGTTTTGGAAAAGCCTAACAATTAGTGATTTTGTAGTCTTTTATACACGTGGCCACTGCTCCAAAAGTTGTGATGGTGGACTATGAAAAAATGTCAGCTAGCAAAATTTACACTATTAAAAAAACAAAAATTAAAAAAAAAAAAAAAAAATTTTTAATTTTTTTTTTTTTATTTGTCCCTATTTTTGTGGACATACCCTAAACGTAGCCGTGCTGGCGTGGTCGTGCGGTCTCGGCGGCGGCCAGCCGTGGCGACCAGTGCGCCAGTACCTGGGTTCGAATCCCGGCAGTGGCATGGCTGTTTCTTTCTTCTTCTGTGTTTCGTCCAACGCTGTTCAAGGGGTCACAGAGGTGACCTATGTCAGCGGATTCTTCTCATTAAATATAACTACCCTAAACGTTAACTATTATCCGTTTTTCAAATTTTGAAATTTTACTCTAATTTTTTTTTATACTTTATAGTACATAAGCCTAGAATACAATATACTAACATAAAAAGACAACAAGTGTTCTGGAAAATTATTAATTAAAACATTTGATTATCAGATCTGTAGGTTACAGATTTTGGACATCTTTGATCTGTAGGTTACTGATTTTGGATATTGGATTATTAAGATATGCATATTAAAAAAAAAAAAAAAACTGTTAGGGGCTAAAAATGCATTAATAGGTTCTATATAATTGCATTTTTTAATCAAATGTATAACATTTTCTTACCTTTTTTTTAGACATCTGTTATCTCTTTTGATCAGAAGTTAGCGTTCATTAGTCACATTTTAACAAAAATATTATAAGCACATATTTAATTTCAAATACACGTGTTATATGCATTTAAACATACATGTTTTTGATCTCACGTTGACTCATTATTAGAAGTATCCAACTTGCAGTTTGTTTTAACCAATTAAAATATAGAGATAAATTAAGAGAATAAAAAATAAACAAAAACAGATTTATTGCTATTTAGGAATTTACATGGTCATTTTTTTAATACATGTATCAATAATTTCTTTAGCAAAAGAATAATCTCCCCTAGATGTTACAGGGTAAGGTGGAGATGGCGATTTAAATAAAATATCTTCATATTTTAAGTCGGCCTTATCTTTTTTTGTTGGATAGCGAAACCTGTTACAGTCAATGTCTCCTTGAGGTGCCAAAAAATTCATTGTGAAAACTTTACTGTCATTAATAAGGCTTATGTTTTCAATAACTCCAGGCCACAAATTTGCATCATAAATAACAAAACACCAGTCACCAATTTTATAATCTATTTTACATGGTGAGGAATCAATAATGGAAACTATCTTCTTTTCACCTGCTTCAATGGTCAAACATTCCTGGTTGTTTCTACAAAAGCAAGATCTTGTACGTACTTCGATAATTCCAACTCTTATCTGTTAATTTCACAGAGTGGATTTTTTGAGTTCCTTTAACAGTTTTTGCTGGTTCTCTGTTGGCTCGCCGAGCGCTGTCAATTTCTGTTTTTTCTACTAAAATTACAGCACGCTGTCTCTTAAATTTTTTGGTTGCCTTCCATTTGGGTGGGGAATTGTTTGGCAGATATCAACAAAATCTTCTGCTGATTGACTCAAACAGCCATTTTGAGCAATCTGTCTGTCTACCCAGTTTTATATAACAGCACCCTAATGGTGTTCATATCCATGATGGAAAGTCTGTGGATATAAATAATAATCCAGAAAAGCTTGACAACTTTTATACTGGCTCGCACAGCCATCAGACCATCCAACAAGATGCTCAATTTTCAAATTTCTTGTTTTTATTAAATGATTTACAGTAGTTGCTTGGAATAAATCTGCAGCAAAATGATCATGAGTTAGATCAGATGTGACCAAAGTCACACCTTCCCTAATAACTTCATTCGTATGTGGATCGCGATAAAAGCAGATAGTTGGATGGAGAGTGATACTTTGTGTATCCCAGTATGAAGATTGAGGACTCAGTTGATATTTTAAACGAAAATTTTCTGTAAAATCTTCCACAGTTATTAACCATCCATCATCAATCAACTTATTAAATTGTTGTAGCTGCCATGTGGCATTAAACAAATGAATGCCAAAAGGCTGAAGCTCTTTCCTTAATTCATTCAGCAGCACTGTGATGTCACCCGTTTTTTGCACATAATCTCTCACTACTTTTACCTCCTGTTCTGGAATGCTACCTGATTCCACTGTTTTTAGAACTAAGCGTTCTGTTTTTTCGTACCTGGCCCACTTCATTGTAAGATTAGTGCTACATTTTTCGATCTTACTAAACAGCTCTTTGTCAATTTTATCAGTACAATCCTTGCACTGCCTTTCAACACAAAACAACGATTTTGGCTGACACATACTAAGTTCATTTAGGTCATATACATTGCTTGGTAATTTTGGAAAGTCTGGTCCTTGTTTGTTTGGTGGAAGACGACGGAGACTGTCTAATTTGTGCAATATGTTAATGCAATATTCACACATACATGTTATCAAGTCTTTACAGTTGGTAATTTTTATGTTTTTGGGTCTCATGTTAGCAGAACTGCTGTAACTAATACTTTGGTCTGGATGCTCTTTATTGAATCGCATCCATGCATTGGAAACTGTGGTCTCCACTATAAGCTGTACCTCGAATTTTTTAACTATTTTTTAAAAAAATAAAGGTCAACTTATATTGCCTCTTTTGTAAAATGCCTCAATTTCTGATCAAGGTATCTTCAGTCTCTTGTGCTTATATAATGTTCCATTAACAGTCCTTTTTGATCTCTTAAATAATTTTATAGCACTTTTTTGAGTGATACTTTTTAGCATTTTCATTATTTGGATATCTTTTACATTTCTTGTCTTTTCAAATTTTCTGCATGACTTTTAACATCTTTAACAACATCTTCAGAACTTTTAGCTTTCTTAGGGCTGTGTATCCCAAGACTTTTTAAGAGCATGTTTTTTTTCCTTGGAGAACATGCCTTTATGAAGCTTTTTATGGTGCAAGCATTTTAGATGGAGGTTTAGATAGATGTTTTCGTACCCTTGAAGTTATGACATGTACTGATGGAGACACTGAAGAAATGTTAGGTATTTCGGTTTTAGGCTTTAAAAGCTGTTTCTGTTTTGCAGCATGGTTATCCCTGTATTTTTTTTTTTTCCCTTTCAACTTTTTTTTTTGATGGGTCATTTTAGCTCTTGATTCAGCTTTCGTCACTCTGTCATATTCTTTTCGTTCTTCCTTGGACATGTCTTTGACTTTCTTCAGAAACTTTTTCCGAACTTCATCGTGCTTTTCAGCTTTTCTTCTTTCCCTCAGCTTTTGAACTCGTAAACGAGTTTTCTCTCTTTGGATGCTTTCTTTTTTTCCTCAGACATCTGACTCCTCGATCTTTTATTCCTAGCTGCTTCCTTTGCCAAATGGCATTTATACCTTTCTGGATCACTCACTTTCATCTTCTGCAAATATTTTCCACTTTTGGATTGTGCTTCCACAAGAGCTTCTTTCTTACGTTTTGGAGGCATAGTCTAAATTTAAGAAAGAAAAGAATAGCACACTGCTTACACAATTAGAATTTTCAATTATTACAATATAATCTTTTTATTATCCATTTAAGTTTATTAATTAATAGTCATGTAGAAGAGTTAAGTTTTTTTATAAAAATTATTAACGATCAAAATTTGAAGATGATTTAGCTAAATTTGAATTTGATTATTAAGTTCTGTAAAATAAATATATAGCATTTGTTTTGCACTTTATTAAAAAACAAAACAAAAAAACAAACCTGTCTTGATCTAATTAAAAACAATACTTTTTAAAATTTTTGGGATTTACTTCTATGAATTCTAAAAAAAAACAAAACAAATAAACACACACACACACACACACACACACATTTACACACACACACACACACAGACAGACAGACAGTAAAGTTAAGTCGTCACTCAAAGGACCAAAAATTTTTGACGACTTAAGCGGAGTGGGCATTTTTTGAAAAAAAAAAAAAACCCACTGAACTACAATATTTTCATGAATTGCTGTAGGATTCTGTGAGAAAAACAAGATTTTCAGAAATTAATACATGCAAATGAATGAGTGGAAAATAAAATAATAAAAAAAAAAAACTCTTTATACTTACCACATTTTATTTTCTTTTACTTGCTTAAAAATAATCCAACAGTGTTGATTGATGAAGGTGCTGATTACAAATAATTGTGGGCGGTAAAGTTATCGACAATGATGCAACATTTCTTTTCTGACGCAAAAACTGAGAATCCAGTTTACGAATATGTTCCCAAATCGTTGTAGTCATCCATGCATTTGAATTTGCTTCATATTCAACTGGCAGGGATCTAAAGTTTTTAAAGCAGCGTGGCTTTTTGCTTTTGCCTATCACAAGTGGTTTAAGTTGCTCATTTCCACTCATATTAACTCCAAGCAGAAGTGTTAGGCGTTGTTTGCTTGCTTTTCCAGAAGTGCACTTTTCACCCTTAAATGATGAGTTTTATCAGGCAAAAGACGGTAAAATAAGCCTGTTTCATCCAGATTAAAAATATTTGATGCATCAAACCTAGATAAAATGTCCTTGAGAACATTGTTCTTCCAGTCTTCTAAAGCATCACCATCAACAGCTGCTGCTTCTCCGCAAATCGTTTTAAAAGAAAGGCAATGTCTGTCTTTGAAACGTTCCAGCCAAGCATTGCTGCCGCCGAAATCTTCCATGTTCAACTCCTTAGCAATTTCCATGGATTTTTCTTTGAGAATCATGGCTGAAATCGGCACATTTTGCGATCTGGCATATTTTAGCCATCGAACTAAAACCTCCTCGATCTCATCAAACTTCGATTTCCTCATTCTCTTTCTTTTGTCTTTGCAGTCAGCTTCTTCAATTACTTGTTTCGATGAAAGAATATCGTTTAATGTAGTCCTGGGAATATGGTGTTATTTGGCAAAAGCTGTTTTCGAAACAGTTGATTTTTGAAAAAGTGTAATTAAGTCTTTTTTTTCTTTAAAAGATAACGTAAGTTTTCGCTTCCCTGACATGTTACAAATGTAATCAAACCATGAAATTGCAAGATTAAAAAAATAGCCCTTATAGCGGAGCTTACTCGCTATGAAATGAAATCACACTCACAAGTCAGTAGCGGCCAGGAAAGACAAGAAACAAACACTCAGTAGCGGCTTGACAAAGAGTTGTGGCGAGAAGTGTGTAATTTCCCAAGTGAATTTCCCATGTGAAAATTCCCCGTAAAGGCTAGGCTTTCTTAGAGTGAAGGGGCGGGGCTGAAAAGATAGCAGCCAAAATTGAGAATAAAGATGCTTTTCGCCAGTTTTGAGGGTGACGAGTTATCCGGAGTAGAATTAAATTTGGTGACGAGTAAAAGAGGGTTATTTTACATTATTGTCTATGAGACTTTGTCGGGACCAAAGAAAAACGACGACTTAAACGACTCTCCTATTTGGGATAGGGACACCACACTTGGGTGGGAGGAAGCCAACACAAAGGCTGAAGTGTCCCACCCCCGACCGATATCGGGACCTTATATTTAGGGCCCCATCTCGGGCCCCCCAAGTCAATTGCAATAAAGGGAAAAATTCGCTCTCCTATGGGGGGCAGGGACACCCCACTTGGGTGTGGGGATGGCGACACAAGGGCCTAAGTGTCTCACCCCCGATCGACACCGGGACCTTATATTTAGGGCCCCTTCTCGGGCCCCCCAAGTCAATTGCAAAAAAGGGAAAAATTCGCTCTCCTATTTGGGGCAGGGACACCACACTTGGATGGGAGGAAGCCAACACAAAGGCTGAAGTGTCCCACCCCCGATCGACACCGGGACCTTATATTTAGGGCCCCTTCTTGGGACCCCAAGTCAATTGCAAAAAAGGGAAAAATTCGCTCTCCTATTTGGGGCAAGGACACCACACTTGGGTGGCAGGAATCCAAAGCTGAAGTGTCCCACCCCCGACCAACACCGGGACCTTATATTTACGGCCCCTTCTCACCGAGCCCTTTCTTTCTTTGAGTGACATTGCAACGCATGCCGGGTACAGCTAGTATATATATCTAAAAATGAATGTTTCTTTCTTACTTTTTTTGTTTGTCCTTTATACAATCCTAGGCCCTTTGACCTATCTGGACCAAACTTTGCAGAATTACTCTTTAGGACCCTGCGCAAAAGATAGGCTACCTTAGAACGGGAAACCCCGCCTCCCCAAGGGTTGAAAAGGGGTAAAAAAGCTAAATATGCACTTGGTGGTAACAATGAGAATTAAAACCATTCATATATTCCATATGCGTTCCTATACTATTCATCAGATTGCGATGAAACTTTGGGGAGTTGTTGTGGGCACGCCTACGAAGCTTTCTGAATTAGTAGAACACCAGGCCCTTATATTTAAGGCCCCTTCTCGGGCCCACAAATCTATTGCAAAAAGTAAAAAATTCACTCTCCTATGGGGGACAGGGATACCACATTTGCATGGGGGTAAGGCGACATGGCTACGTAAGTATCCCTCCCCTGACTTACACCGGGACCTTATATTTAAGGCCCTCTTCTTGGACCCCCCAATTCTAATGCAAAAAGTGAAAAATCCGATCCCTTATGGGGGAAAGGGACACCACAATTAGGTGGGAGAAGGCGACACAAGGGCATAAATGTTCCAACGCCCGACCGACACCAGGACCTTATATTTAGGGCCCCTTCTCGGGCCCACAATTCTATTGCAAAAAGTACAAAATCCGATCCCCTATGGAGAGCAGGGACACCACATTTGGGTGGAGGGAAGGCGACACAAGGGCATAAGGTCCTACCCGTGACCGATATCGGGAACTTATATTTTGGGCTCCTTCTCGGGCCCCCAAGTCTAATGTAAAATGAGAAAAATTCGCTCTACTATTGGGGGCAGGGACACCACACTTGGGTGGGTGGAAGGCGACACAAGGACCTAAGTATCCTACCCCCAACCGACACAGGGCCCTTTCTTTCTTTGAGTGGCATTGCAACGCATGCCGGGTTCAGCTAGTAAAGTAATAAATGATTACAATAAAATTAAAATTAAAGAAATAGGGAAATATGATAATAAAAATAGAATAATAATCCCATATTTAAACAACAGCAGTTGGGAATTAAAGAAAATCTGCAAAAGACATGGAATAAATGTGACATTTGAATATCAGAACAAATTGAAAAATATTTTATGCCATAAAGTAAATGAAAATAGTCAAAATGCAAATATGGGAATAATTTATCAATTAGAAATATGTCTTCATTGCCATAAAATTCATATTGGAGAGAGTAAAAGAACGACCCTTGAAAGAGCAAAAGAACACATTTACTGTATTAAAAATAAATTAAGAGTACAAGGCTGATGTAGCTCATCATTGTTCTCGAACGGCCACTGTATTAAAGATGAGGTCAAAATTTTAATGTTAGAAAAGGATTATAAAACCAGAAAAATATTGGAGAACTTCATAATAAGAAATACCAAGAACTTAAATTTCAATAAAAGTAGTGGCTTAGATGTGGAGAGTATGTTTGTAAAATTAGCTAATGAAATGGTAAAAAAATGCTTCAAAGGAAACAAAAAATCTGTAATAATTGACGAATTCAATGAATTGTAAATTATCAATTATTGTAATATTAATGTAAGAATGTAGATGTTATTACAGTATTGTGATTGTTGATAACTATGTATAAGCAATATAAGTTCACCTGAGAACATATTGTTATCAAACAAACTTGAAAAAGAAAGCAAGGAATATGCTTTCGAAAATTCGTTTGCAATGAAAAATATATTTTTTTAATGTTATGAGAGTAGAAGTAGCATTTATTTAAATATGTAAGTTGTCAGAATTATCAAAACTCTGTAAAAATACCTCCAAGTATAACACAACTAAAATGACAAGTCAATAAAGCAAACTGTTAAGTAATTATTGCTTTTTTTTTTTTTTCAATTCTTTTAACATTATTTAGTTAATTTTCCAAATATTTACCATTTTTTTTTTTTGTAACTTAATTTTATAGAAGTTAAATCTGTACATTGCTAAAAACAGGAAATTGCAAAAGAAGTTAAAAAATCTGAAAAACAAATGCGATGATGTTTAAACTAACACAAGTAAAAAAAAAAATAAAAATTAATGAACTGCAAAATAAAAAATAGAGTATAAAGTTGTCTAATATATTTTAAAATTTTTAATGTGTTAATTGGAAGAACCAAAAAACAAAAACAAAAAATGATCCTAGTTGTGTTACGCACAGATCACTGGAACCACTGAGACTGTATCAAGTAAAATATATCCCACCCAAAACACTTCGTGTAAAATAAGTTGCCAAGACTCACATGTCATAATGCTTTCACTGTTAAAAAGATATGAGATCTTATGTAGAGCCAAGCCCCTAACTCTACGAGGCCTAACTCTACAAGCCCTAACTCTAAAAACCCTATATCTTGGTCAAAAAGTATGCCTTGGCCGTTTCGTGGCTGTCACACAGACAATCCCATGGAGTTATGTAAAGGATATGGAGTATGCCAAGGCACACTTTTTGACCAAGATAGTAGGGTTTTTAGAGTTAGGCATGTACAGTGAGGGGCTTGGCACTATATGAAATCTGATAACTTTTTAACAGTGAAAGCGTTATGAGCATCTTGGCAACGTATTTTACATGAAATGTTTTGGGTGAGATGAAATAGTTCCATGAAACGGCCAAGCCATACTTTTTGACCAAGATATAGGGTTTTTAGAGTTAGGGCTTGTAGAGTTAGGCCTCGTAGAGTTAGGGGCTTGGCTCTACATGAGATCTCATATCTTTTTAACAGTGAAAGCATTATGACATGTGAGTCTTGGCAACTTATTTTATTTGAAGTGTTTTGGGTGGGATTTCATTTCTTTTTGTAGGATGAGATCTGATAACTTTTTAATAGTGAAAGCGTTATGAGCATGTGAGTCTTGGCAACTTATTTTACATGAAATGTTTTGGGTGGGATTATCTATTACAACTAAATTTAGTTTTAAGATTATTTACAAAATGGATTTTTTTTCAATACCCTACTTTTCTGTTTTTCTATTGGTCAACTTGTATATACAAGCTGTTTGCACTTTGGAAGAAATCACATTATTACACAGTATTATTTAGGCCGAAGCATTAAGGGTATGACGTATTTCAGATCGTAATAAAATCCAAAGTATAAAAGCTAGATAAATGAAACTTAGCGTATTTCATTAGTATGGTAACTGCATCTTATACTGAAAATTTGAGCGCTCTAGTATTATCCAGGCCGAAGCTATGAGGGTTCGATAATACATAACCAGACCCCCCCCTTTATGAGGGGTTGGAATGTGAAAGTTAGGGATTTCTTAATTTGTTTGTTGTTTGTGTGCTAATCCTAACCTGCATACCAAATTTCAGCTTTCTAGGACTTCAGGAAGTACCCTAGAGGTTTTGATGATCATGAGTCAGTGAGTGAGTGAATCAATGACGAAATCGACGTATTTTAGGTATTAATAAAATCCAAAGTATAAAAGCTAAATAAATGAAACTTAGCGATTTCATTAGTCTGGTAACTGCATCATATCCTGAAAATTTGAGCTCTCTAGTATTATCCAGGCCGAAGCTATGAGGGTTCGAAAATACGACGAAACACTTCCAGAAAAGGTACGTAGTGCCCTTCCTGCCTTCGGCTCGTCTTGGCGGGGGCACTGCCGTGCTTCCAGATAAACAATAAAATAAAAGAAAGAGATGAAATAATTATCTCGTAAAAATTATTTATGTACAAATATACATAAACTACATAAACTAAATTAATAAAATAAAATAAATAAATAAATGAATGCTTGCACAGAATTAAAACTGGCTTTTCTAATAAAATTATTTATGTCCAAATAAACAGAAGGTCTTCCCTAATAAAATTAAATAAATACACTCACGAAAATTTGAAATCAGATTTTGTTAGTTAATTATTTGTAGATAAATAGACAAACTAACTAAACATATATAATATAACAGAGAGATTAAAAAATTTTATAAATGCAGAAAAAAACAAACTGAAATTGGACTTATTTAGAAATGAAGATTACAGAAACATTGTTTAAATGTTGTGATGGATTCAAAACATTTCAACACAACTAAATGATTCCTCATCTTAGTCTGAATAAAACTTTTTATCCAAACATAAAAATGCAAAAGCAGAATGATTTAGAGCAGGGGTGTGATGTGGGTATATTCGTATAAAATATACTAAATGATGTTTTCTATTACTCGACTAGTACGACTCCTTTATTAATGGCTTCCCGCTCTGTTCTCGACTGGTATCGCCCTCTAGCGGTCTCCCTGTCACTCATCACAATCAATGCTATTAAAGGCAACCAATGGATCTACTTCACAAAATGACTAACTGGCCAAGATCTACTGTTAGGTATTAAGTAGTAAAAATCAGATTCTTCGTTATTTAAAATGCCCACCTGTTTCAGTTTTTTTTAATATTGTACTTTATTTAAAATAAAATTAATTTCTGGCTTAATTCATCAAAACTCATGTTTCTTATCACTTATAATTGACTACTTTTCTATCCTACACATTAAATAAACAGAACAATGATATTTGAAATCAATTAAAACAATACTTCCTACACTGAAATAAGCTTTAAAATATATTAATCAGAAGTTTTTTTGTAACAACCTTTAGTTAACATGGTAAGGTCTGTACAGAGAGATGAAGTGGAGTAATTTACTCCTTTCAGCTCCAGCTATACACACAAGTGTCTCACAAAACTAGACCAAAGGAAAAATAAATTATTTTAGACAAAAATATTCAGATAAAATTAAAGGCGAAATGAAAACCCTCAACTTCTATCTTTTGACTTTGAATGTACTCTGCTGTTTTAAAATCCAATCATGAAAATAGAAACTTTCTCTTTGCAATGCAATGGTACAACATAAGAAACCTTCAGATGCTTTACATCTACAAACTCTTTTCTTATTCTGCTGAAATGTCTGGGTTTTGATGATTCTTCTAAAGCAGCTCCAATATCATTCATTTGCAATACAGGGTGTCCAAAATTACTATAATACTGGCACCTATGCAACTCTAGGACAAACAATTGAGGTGAAGTGCAGTTGTAATCTCTATACCTAAAAACTGCACAAACATGACCTAGGAATTATGTTGATGTGTGAATCAAATTCAGTTACTTCAAATTATTTCCACGATCGACTCCAAAAGCTCTCGCAATAGACAGTTTGGTCATCCCTGCTTTAGACCTTCTGAATGCTTAGTGGTCTTTGAGATCTCACTATGTTAATTAAAAGTTAAAAATTACACTACCGCGATATATAAGACTTAGTTCAATGTCTTGATTATTAGGAACTTTTTTTTTGTAATTTCACTATGAAAATTACATTTCATCATTAATTTGTGTAAGGAGGCATAAATTAAAAAGCGTTCTTAAAAAACCTTATATTTAAAAAGCTTGTTCGTCTATATATTGTCGAACATGACAGTTAATTTAACAGCTCTTGATCCTACCTCTACCCCACCTTTTGTTTCAACAAAATTTCTATTTCAATTGCTTTTCACTTGTGTGATCTAATATGATCACAAGATTTGTACAACTATTTCAGCTATTACTGAAAACTTCTTTTGCTCAAAGGGCTTAATATATTTCAATATTGAAATTACATTTATGTGAAAAAATTTTCTTCACTGAATTCACACTTCAATTGCTTTTCACTTACGATCTAATGTAAAAGGAAAATGTAAATAAAATATTCTTTCACAAAATTAACAATAATTGACTTCTGAACTAAAGGTAAGGTAATGTAAGGTTTCTGGAAAATGCTTTTCACAGGAAACTAGTTTAAAAAGAGACTTGATACCGTAATGTCTCGTGTTCGTATAAAAAATAAAGTATTTATTCTCCTGTTGTCTACCCATGATAGCCCTTCCTAGTATATCATAAACCTCAATTATTATCTTATTTAAAAAAAAAAATGCTAAAAGAAGAGTGGACGAGCTGTAAAAAAAAGTGCTATTTACTTGCACAGCCGAACAATATGGAGTTGGTTAATAAGTCATTTGTTCTATTATTTCTATTAACATTGTTAATGTATTGTGTTTTGAAGCAAATTACCCAACTGTCTTCATTATAGAGTAGCTTTTCTGATAGAACTGGCAACAGTTTGGTCATCAGACTTCAGCCCAAGGCTTTCTCATGAGACGCAACTCAATATATGACACATTCTTAGCTCCAATGTTATCCCAATGAACAAAAAGGAACACACAATTTATCCTCCATTTATCCTGTTTGTCAGTTTTCAATTATTTTAGAATTTTTTTTTAGCTCTAGATTTGTTAAAAACATTAAAAGTATAAATCCAATATTTTCTCTGCCTCAAACTTATCTATGTTTTGTTGTCGAATTTTTTGTAAGAATGATTTTCATAGTTTGTTATTAATTAAAAAAAAAAAGTCTATACCTGTACCAATTTGTTTTTATTTATCTGCACATAGGCTACCCTATTTAAATACAAAATTCAAATTGTAAATAAAACTCAAAATTACCCAATCTTAGCACTCTTTGAGATCTCACCATGTTACTATAAGAGAAATGTCACTACATTGTTTACAGGTTAACAAAAGTTAGTTCATTGATGTATGTAGTTCAATTTCTGCTTATTTGGAATTGTTTTCCTGATTGTCTCAATCAAATTACATTTCTCTTCAATGAGGAGGGTTGCATCAAAAAAAGCTTTCTAACAAACCATGTACTTAAAAACAATTAGAATGCCGCTATAGATCGCTCCTAACTGTTGATGGCTGAAGCTACCATCCCAGCCGGTCCCACACTTGTTCAATTGAGATAAGTCTGAAGACATGGCAGACCAAGGAAAGACCTCATACTAAAAAGGCTTTTTATCTTTCTGATTTATTTGAATATTTAAATTACATGCATATGGAAAGTTGTCTTCGTTTCTCCTGTGTGACCTAATGTAAGTATTCTGTATATAAAATATTCTTTCACAAAATTTATAATTATTGGATTCTGGGCTTTATGTGATCTAATAAGAGAAATTTAAGAGACTTCACCTGTATGCAACCTGAGGTGTATCTTAAAATAGTCTGCATCAGAAATGCTATTCTCAAAAACTCATATTTAAGTGGATTTCATATTATGTAATCTAAGATGCCTTTTTAAATATCCATTTTGAGAAAAACGTTTTACACAATATTCACATTTAAATGGCTTTTCACCTGTATGTGATCTAAGATGTCTTTTTAAAGTTTCATTTTGAGAAAAACATTTTTCACAAAACTCACATTTAAATGGCTTTTCGCCTGTATGTGATCTAAGATGTCTTTTTAAAGTTTCATTTTGAGAAAAACATTTTTCACAAAACTCACATTTAAATGGTTTTTCACCTGTATGTGAACGAAGATGACTTTTTAAAACTCCATTTTGAGAAAAACATTTTTCACAAAACTCACATTTAAATGGCTTCTCGCCTGTATGTGATCTACGATGAATTTTTAAAGTTTCATTTTTAGAAAAACATTTTTCACAAAACTCACATTTAAATGATTTTTCTCCTGTATGAAATCTAAGATGTCTTTGTAAATGTCCATTTTGAGAAAAACATTTTTCACAAAACTCACATTTAA
>JAFIDM010133072.1:6589-20229 GCA_023159025.1 Thereuonema tuberculata
AACCAACGGCCTTCCGAAATGCATCTATTCATGGTGAAATCAGAACTGCAACTTTTCATGGCGAAATCAGAACAGCATCTGTTCAGTCATGGCAGCCTCCATTACAATGACACACAGTTCCTCTGATCGCGAGTTTTCAATTGTTGCTTTGAACAATTGGTCTGAAGTCAAGATTCTTTGCCGTGAGCTTTTGGCTTGCGATTGTTGTAGCATCTGGATTCCTTCGATGCAATTGTTCCTTGTGATAATTGCTTATTTAAATTATATTTACACAACACTTCTGTTACCCTTGTCATTGAGGCATATTTTAATAAATTCCTTTTTTGAATTTTTACATGGTCCCTATAGTGGTTTTATAGGCACTTCTCAACCTACGATGCAATAATGTTAAACTATTTTTAAGAGATTAAGTGAAATACTATCCTTGATGGGTTCCTTTTCCTTTTGGGGCCATTCCATACCAAGTGGTCCAACAGTGGTTGCTTGACTATTATTAAAAAATAATAATAATTCTATTATCTGTTGTATTGTAAATATGGGCATCATGGATGAACGACCCTTGCGAAAACCGTTTGTTCTTCTTCTAGAAGAGTTTCAGCTATTATTTTTATCTACACTCGCGTGCAACTAAATCGACTCACCCCTTCAGAGCACACAAAAAGGCGTAAGTTTTTTAAATGGCTTAACCGATTTTCAAAAAAACATTTTTTTTTTTGAAAGCCTAATGTTTTTACTTTACAATGACACCATTATCTTTAAAATTTGTACAATATTTTGTTTTATAATGCATTTTGAATGAAAACGCAAGTAAAATGCATGCTTAGGAAAAAAAAATGTGGATACTAAAAATTAAATTACAACAAAAAATTCAAGCAAAACAAGGAAACTTTTATTAATCAATACTTGGTATTGCCTCCCCTTGCCTGTACGACGGCTTGCATGCGGTTCCTCATAGACCCTATTTAGGTTTTGACAAAGTCTTGGGGGATCCCATTCCACTCCTCCTCCAGCGCAATCTTGAGCTCGTTGATATTAGACGGTGCCGGATTTCTGGCTCGGACCCTCCGTTTGAGCTTGTCCCACAAATGCCCAATCGGATTCATGTCGAGACTGAGAGCTGGTCACGCCATCGTCTTGAGACCAACCTCCTCCATGAATTGCCGAATGGTACGTGCTGAATGACACTGGCATAGTCATGTACCAACATGAAGTCTTCCCCGATATATCCTGCGTAGGGCACAACATGATCCAGGAGAATGTCCACAATGTATCGTCGAGCAGTCAGACCCCCCCTCCGGCCTCCAACTGGTATGAAAACAAGATCTGTTTTTCCCTCAAGAGATATGCCAGCCCACATCATGCAGGAACCACCGCCGTACGAGACTGTTTCAGCAAAACAGCACGGTGAAAATCGCTCTCCTGGACGCCGGTAGACCCGGCCTCCTATCATTACAATGGAGACACATTCTGCTCTCATCAGTGAATAGGACGGACCGCCATTGCTCGATGCTCCAATTGACGTGTTCCCAAGCAAATTCGAGTCGTGCTGTGCGGTGACTTACGGTCAATTTTGGGCCTCTAGCGGGCCGTCTTGGAGTGAGGTTGGCTTCCTTCAAGCGTCTTCTGACTGTCCATTGACTAACAGCTACTCCACGAACTTGTCTCAGCTCCTGTTGCAGATCGACGCCCGTGAGATGGCAATTTCGCAGTGAAGTTGAAACGAGAAAGCGATCGTCCCTCTCAGATGTGCTTCGGCCGTCCAGTATGTGGTCTCTGAGTGAAGGTACCAGTTTCCTGAAACCTTCTGAATACTCTTGAGACAGCAGATTGGCTCAAGTTTAGTTGATGAGCGACTTCTTGTTGACTGTGGCCTGCTTGCAACAAAGCAACAACTTGTGCGGCATCTTCTGGCGTAGTATCCATGGGTTTGTGAAAACAATGAATTAAACTTGCAGAGATGTGTACAGATGAACGTCTGATAAGCGACTGATAAGAAATATCGGTCCACGTGGGATTTTATAGGGGAGTGCGGCGCGAAACTCATGGTTTTTGTTCAGACTGCATTTTGCTACGTTTACGTTCAGATCACATTCATTTGGAAAATATTAGACAAGATTTTAATGATAATGGTGTCATTGTAAAGTAAAAACATTAGGCTTTCAAAAAAAAAATCGTTTTTTGAAAATCGGTTAAGCTATTTAAAAAACATACGCCTTTTTGTGCGCTCTGAAGGGGTGAGTCGATTTAGTTGCACGGAAGTGTAGTTGCAATTATCCTTACATATATTTTGTAACCTGCATTTTATAAGTTAAACCCTCTGTAGTTGTTAGTATTTGATCTAGAACTTTTCTTAAATAATGACTTAACTTTGGCTAGTACCCATTCATTAGGAATTTTGTTTTGTTTCCAGCATTCTTCAACTTTATAAATTGAAGAAGTCGAAGTTTTCTTACTGTCCCTCTATATTTTATAAGTTTTGCGTTTATGCTGTCTGTGTTTGTTTTTTTTGGTTCAAAGACCCTAACTTGTTGGTAGTTCAAAATGACTTATTACTTTTTGGTTTTTGCTTGTCGGCCAGATTTGTTGTACAGGACGGTGCAGTTTCAAGGGTTTACAGGAAACGTAAATATCTCGGCCTCTATTAGTTCTATCAACATGGGAAAACAATTTGTTCAGAAAATAAAGGGATACAATTTTACTTTTATGGCATTTTCACCTAAACTTAATCCTAAAGGATGAAATGTTTACCTTTTTAAAAGGTAAAGTCTTACCTATGTTTCAACTCTATTCTCATTTTCAGGGAGAAATTTTTTCAGGAAGGGAAAGAATCAATAGGTCACATTTTTTTTTTTACAAACAGGAAGGAACTTCTTGTACTGACACTCCAAGTTTCAATCCTGTGATTTGCCCTCTTTATTTTTCTAAAAATTCTCAATATTTGGAAATTGAAAAAATGGCACTTTTCAGAACTCAATATATTAGATAAAAATCTGAACTTTTGGTCCATAATAGTACTACATGAAAATACAGGGTGTTTCAGAATTCCCTCCGGGATTTCAGAGGTCTGTAGCTAACAGATAAACTCGCCCACAGGGACGAGAGCGTGTAGTGAAAAGAGAACATAATCAAGTTTTTAACATAGCTTAGAGATGTTAGATATCGTCGCTAATTTCACAAACTGGCGAATCTGTAATTCTATAATTATGAGAAAATCATCTATGATGAAAAGGTGGTTTATAAAAGTACTTAATACGTATACTAAATGTCATAGGAGGGAATTGTTTTCATTTGTGCCTTAGTGGATTGAAAGTACACCTCCCATCAGTACCAATAGCACATGAATTGAAAATTGACAAATTTTCGGATTCGCCAGTTCGTGAAATTAGCGACGATATGTCCTCCTCTGGTAACTCGACAGACATCAATTCTGTAATCTAGCTCTTGCCACTCACATTGAAACATTTAAACATCATTGCAACTGCGATTTTTCATTGAAGCTCTGATAAATTATTTGGTAAAGGGGGCACGTAAACTTTATCTTTAACATAGCCCCAGAGGAAGAAGTCACATGGAGTGAGGCCGGGTGACCTGAAGGCATGGAATAAGTGCAGAGTCTTCGTTTGATGTAAGTCCAATCCAACGGTGAGGTAAAGTGTTATTAAGGTGATGGGGATCGTCCAATAAAAAAAATGTGGAGGAGCTCCGTCCTGTTGCAAAATGAAATTGTCATTATCCTCATTTAACAGGCAATAACCATTGCCGTAACATAACTAAGTAAACAAAACCATTAACACTTTTCTTGGCAAAGAAAAATGGTCCGTACACTTTCCGAGATGAAATTGCACAAAACACATTAACTTGGGGAATCACGGATGTGTTAAACTGTTGCATGAGGGTTTTCCATGCCCCAAATACACATGCCACAATGATTGACCTTGCCAGAATGATGGAAGTATGCCTCATCATTGAACACAACCTTATCTGCCCCCACTTTTAGACATTTTTGAAATTGCAAACAGAATTCATGATGGAGATTGTTATTTTCATGAGTCGGAGCCTGCAGCAGATGCAACCGATATGGTTTAGGCAAGTCTTTTGTGCAGGATGCACCAAACAGTCACGTTAGACAATTGTAATTCTCGGCTTGCATGACATTGATTTTTGAGGACTCTTGGTAAAGGATTCTCATACACGGTCCACAGTCACAGGCCTTGACCTACCTGTTCATTTTGCGGCACACAACCAGCCCGTTTCCTTGAATTTCCTAAAACACTCTTATTGTTTTGTCAGTCGGTGGTTCTGTATGATTGTTGTTGTATTATCCATTCAGTCATGTCCGACTCTTGGTGATCAGATGGACAAACTTCCTCCAATTTTCACGATCATTAGTGGCATTCTTTAAATCATGGAATCTCAAATTTGTATCCTTCTTGATAACATCCAACCACCTTGTTCTCGGTCTTCCTCTTTTTCTTTTTCCCTCAACCATCCCAAGCATGGTAGTTTTTTCCAGGGAGTCTTCTCTCCCCATTATGTGGCCGAAGTATGCAAGCCTCCACCTTAGCATATATGATTCCAATGACAGTTCTGGTTTGATTTGTTCTAAAATTGACCGATTTGTTCTTCTAGCAGTCCATGGAACACGTAAAAGCCTTTGCCAACACCAGAGTTCAAAGGAATCAATTTTTCGATGATCATTTTTCTTGACTGTCCAACTTTCACACCCATACATGGTTACAGAAAATACCATAGCTTTGATGATTCGTATCTTGGTTGTTAGTGAAACGTCCTTGCTCTTTATTATTTTACCCAAGTTCATCATTGCTTTCCTCCCCAGGAGTAGCTGTCTTATAATTTCAGGTCTACATTTTCCATCTTAGCTTATCAGTGATCCCAGGAAAATAAAATCTTTTGCCGTCTCAAGTTCTTCATTACCAATCCTGAAATTTTGTAGAGTTCCTGTTGACAAATTTTCATCTTTCACATTCAACTCTAATCCGGCTGCAGCACTTTCTTCCTTGATCTTAGTAATCATTGCTTTGAGATCTTCTACATATCCTGCAATTAGGGTTGTATCGTCGGCATATCGCGATTATTAATACTTCTTCCTCCAATCTTGAAACCACTTGGAATATGATTGAATCTGGATTTTCGCATATGTTCAGCATACAGATCGAACAAATATGGTGAAAGGATGCAGCCCTATCGAACGCCCTTTGAAACCCTGAACCACTGTTTCTCATAGGCGGTTCTCACTGTTGCTTCTTGATCGGTGTATAAGTTCTTCATGAGGTTAATCAGGTGACTCGGCACTCCCATTTCTTTAAGAATATTCCACAACTTTTGGTGGTCGACACAGTCAAAGGCTATGTATGGCATAGTCTATAAATCATAGTTCTGTATGATACTTGGTTCGGTTCTAAAACCACTTTGCTTTCTTATAATTGACTCGTTTTTAGCGAGTTGCAAAACACAAAATGATTCTGTTCTGCTGAAAATGTCATGCTTCCACACTACTGCCTCCTAGTGGAGAAACGAATAACTAAGCCACGGCATGTGACAAAAGAAAACTTTATTATCTACTGTTTTCACTGCCACGCTCTCATCCCTGTGGGCGAGTTTGTCTGTGAGCTACAGACCTCCGAAATCCCGGAGGGAATTCTGAAAAACACTGTATTATGCACAAAAAATTCGAGTTTAATAGAGACTATTAAGTAGAGATAATGCAAGGACAAATTGTCAAAAAAAAAAAAAAAAAAAACTTGTTACAATACGTATGTATAGTATTTAAATCAATTAATTTTTTTAAAAATAAAACCAGATGATGAAATCCGAGACACAAGAAATCCTGACAACAGAAGTAACAAACATTAAAAATGCTTCTCTTGGTTGAAACTGAAACTATCTCTATATAGTTAGTTGTATGCACTGTTTGTGACTTCTGTTGTCAGGGATTTCTTCGGTATCTTGAATTTCTTCAAAAATCCAACCAATGATTGTGTGTGTTCTCTCCATCAAGGATGCCATTTTGTCAACTGTCCCTTTGTTTTTACCACCTTTCAGAGTTTACATCTCTTATATACAAATTTCAATACTACCAGCTTCATCATTTCCTCATTGAAGAAATCAAACTCAAAGGCAAACTGTGGATTTTTATTTCATACATACACACATTTCTCTAATAGTCTTTCAGTCTCTGCACTATAAACATTCGTCATGATATCAGGATTTTAATTTTTTTTTTTTGACTGATGGATCCAAAGGAATGTTGTATGTCGAAGCAGTTAATATTTGGAGAATTTTAGCAATGTCATTTGCCATCCTACAGAAGTTTTGATGTTTCTGCTCAATAAAGAAAGCCATGCCAGTTTTTTTGACTTTGATATATGCACTCCAAGAGAAATTAACCAAAATTCTTATCTATGATCTAAGTCACAATCGGAAGGTGTGCTAAAATCAATTTAAAAACTTTATGAAACTTCAGAAGATAGATTAAGCATAACAATATGATGATAACATCCAAACTGCTATCATTACTGCCCCCAGTCCCTAACCATCAATTTCTGCAAACAATTGGATTTGCCTCCAAGTGCATCTGCTCTCCTGCTGGAGCATTTCGAGAATGATTATCATGAAGACAAAATGAATCTCTGCTTGTAAATCTGTTTGCATCTCAATAGTTCATTTTTCACTTCTAACCAATATCTTATTGCAGCATAAATACTATCCCATCATGACTTCTTACTCAACTATAGGCTGCAATAAGATATTTGTTGCAAGTGAGAAACGAGAATTATTCAGATGTGTAAAGATTTACAAGGAGAGATTCACCATGTCTTCATGATGATCACTTCCAAAATGCTCCACTGGGCGAACAGACATACAGGATGGCAAATCCAACTGTATGTAGAAAATAATGTTCAATACACCAAAAAGTTAGGCGACTGAGGTCTGCTACGACACCAGTATGGACGTTACTTAATGTAGCTTGAGGCTTCATATGGTTTTTTAAAATGATTTTTTTGCATTTCATTATTTTGGACATGATCTCATAAAATATCTGATCGTGACTTACATCTCACCTTTTACAATGATTCTGTGAGTGTCTTGCAGACCTTACACAGGTCACATGCTTTTGAAAGCCCAACCCATTCTTTCATCCATTCTGTATATTTTTGCCTTCTTCCGGTCATGAATTTCTGAAAATGATTCTTTGGATTCTCTTTCCAAATTTGCTGCCAGTCTTTCAGTATAGGAATCTCTACTCCTCGTTCAGACATTTATATAATCCTTGTGGTAAGAATCCCAATAAAATCCTAAAATTACCCAAGTTAATTTGTCGTCATTTTAAACATATGGAGATGGATGTTTCAATCTTCCTGCAGATTATTTTCAACTGTGTGGTGGTTTGGAAGGGCTATATGTAAATATTCTCTGACAATGTGATTGGATAGTTTGCTATTGATTGTGGGAGAATTGGCAATATGCCAAGACTCACGTAAGGTAAGGGGGAGAAGACAGTTTTAGCTTGGTCTATTACAAGCATGGGCATACATGAGGTCATCGAGAGCCACATTCTGGATTTTCATATGTATAAAGAGCCACACCATAGTCACTTTCCATAGTATTAAGTACACAAATTCAAATTTAATTACATTTCTACACACATCGTAACTGCTATATAAAGTATAAAAAAATACATATAGAAGAAATTAAAAAATGAAAAAGAAAACAACTATTAAATTTTGGACTAATTATTTTGTATTTTTTTTTTTTTTTTGAATTCTGTATTTTTATCAAGAGATATTGGGAGCAGCACTTAACCCAATGAAGAGCCGCTGCATTTGCCCATGTTACAGTGGCTTGAGAGACAGTGCGGCTTTTCTATTGGCTAATGCTTCCTCCATTGCCATGTTTTTGCAAACTGGAGCACAAGTTTATATAAGCCACAGAAGGGACTTTTCACATTTTAACTAAATTTTTTGATTCATAGTTATACTACTGCCTTTGATTGGATTTAATGTTAATTTGAGAAACACAGAAACATTTTTATTTCCATTTTGCACCCTAAAAACACTAATATATATATATATATTTTCGTAAAAACAAGAATTTAAGTTGTTACCGATCCAAAACAACATATCTTTTAATCCTTTTTTTTTTTTTGCAAAAATTAAATAAAAAATATGAGACAAAAAATAAAAATCAATTTAAAAAAAATAAAATAAAACAAGCCTTATATTTTGTGAGCAAAGTCTTTTAATTTTAATTTTTTTGGTTTTTGTGTCATTCATATTTCTTTTATTGACACCTGTACAACATACTATCAGTTCTTATCAGTTATTTGTTATATAAAGACAAATTAAATAAGTGAATATCTCTTGGATATTCTTGAATTTTAATAAGGGAAATGGTGGAAATAAATAAAGGAATATAAAGTCTTAGAAAAACGGATTTCAGAAAAAAAAATTTATCATTTACTACAAAATAACCTAATTACATTCCTTATATTATAAGTTAACATAAAACTATAATATCTAACAATATATATATATAGCAATGGACAAACAATAGATTTATATACAACTATATACACAACAATAAACAAACAAATAGATTTAATAAATGTAACTTCATGATAATAATCCTCTAAAAATTCTTTACTCAATAATAACAACAATTTCTCGAATAATCTGATCAATTAATCTTCATCAGGTCGAAAAAGGAAGAAATAAAACTATTTATTTCCTTGAACATAAAACAAACAAATTCTAAATTATAATTTCAAATTACAATTGATAAAAGTTAAATTTGATATGATATAATTCAAACACTTTTATAATATAATTCAATTATTAAAATGATTGACAAAAAACATGAGATTACAAATAAACCAATTATTAAATGACAAATAAGAAACATTATTGTTTGTTTTATGTTCAAGGAAAGAAATAGTTTTATTTCTTGCTTTTTCGACCTTATGAAGAATAACACCGGCCTGCGAAAAAAAAAAAATTTTCTCCGGCAAAAGGTTGAAGAGCTGATTTACCCTAATTTAGGTGTGCTGAGTTCAAATATGTAAACCGTTTTTGCCTATCACGTACAGTTTTTTTGCTATTTGAAATCCAGATTTTGCACATTGCTGTAATTTCGATAGAAAACACCATAATAGAGAATGTAATTTTAATGGGACATGATCAAATTGCAATGAATATACAAAAAAGTAACATGTTCATTGCTAGAATGTATGAATCTCACTTCAAGAACACTATTGTTTGCTGCACTTTGATGTGAATGAACGCCGGGTTGATTTGCGTTCGTGTTCCTCAGTAGTGACAGAGGTACCGAAAGCAGGGACTACTTCTATCAAAACTCTTCACATACTGCTTCATAATTCCCAATTTAATATGTAAAGGGGGCAATAACACACTTTGAGGATCAATTAATGGACGATTTACAATGTTTTATCATCACCATCCTCTGCACTTGAAGATGACGAAGACACACACTCTGGTGACTGTATTGGTGGTTTTTGGGACAGGAATATCGGGTCCATGTGGTACGGGGGTTATGTCAGATGGAAGGCAGGGATACACAATGTGCTTTTTGTTTTTCATATTGAATCCGGACACATTCACATACACAAAAATAACAGTCGTCAAAGTGATTTGTTTGTTCCCGCCAAACCATTGGGATTTTACCATTCGGAATCCCAATGGTATTGATGGCAACAACCCTTTGTACATTGCCGCAGGTTTTCTACACACGTTTTACACACAATATGGGGTGCGAAGTTCTTGTCCTGATCGCCTAACTTCATGTTAAAATATGCCATATAGCTCAATTAGCATTCACATGAGACGGATTTATGACAAATCTGTACGTGATACGAAATTACTGGTACTATTTTTTACATAAGGACACTAAATGTAACGTATATCAGATACAATTACTTTTGCCGGAAAATCTTCGCAGGCCGGTGTAATTGATCAGATTATTCGAAATATTGTCGTTATTATAGAGTAAAGAATTTTTGACGTTAAATGAAGTTATATTTATTATTAACTATAATAACTTATACTTAATAATAAATTACTTAATATTAAATAAGTATAAATATGTATAAATAAATACTTATCAAGTATAATACTTACAACAGATAAGTACATTTTTAATTTAAACAATAGGTTTACATACAACTAAAAATTATATATTATCTACAACTAAAGATATTTTATATATTTTTAGATATTTTTTAGTAAATGATTAAATTTTTTTCTGAAATCTGCTTTTTTAATATCCCTTTATTTATTTCAACCATTTCCCCTATTAAAATTCAACAATATCAAAGAGATATTTACTTTATTTTAATGTCTTTATATAAAAAATAACTCATAATAACTGATAGGATTTTGTACTGATGTCATAAAAGAAATATAAACAAAAAAAAAAAGGATTAAAATATATGTTGTTTTGGATTGGTAACAACTTAAATTCTTGTTTTTACGAAAAAATATATATATATATTTTAGTGTTTTTAGGGTGCAAAATGGAAAAAAATTGTTTTTGTTTTTCACATTAAATACAATCAAAGGCAGCAGAACAATATATTGTAAATCAAAAAAGTTTAGTTAAAATGTGAAAATTCCTTCTGTGGCTTATATAAACTTGTGCTCCAGTTTGCAAAAACATGGCGGACGCTGGGGGTTGGCCGCACTGTCTCTCAAGCCACTATAGCCCACGTGTTACAGTAGCGCCACAGAGCGTCGACAATTGGAACTAAATTGTTGTTCTGTACAGTAGCGCCACGTCACAGAGCGTCGACAATTGGAACTAAATTGTTCCGCAAAGTAGCGCCACACCTTGTCGACAATTGGAACTAAATTGTTGTTCCGGACAGTAGCGCCACACCGTGTCGACAATCGGAACTAAATTGTTCTGTACAGTAGCGCCACAGGGCGTCAACAATTGGAACTAAATTGTTCTGCACAGTAACACCACACCGTGTCGACAATTGGAACTAAATTGTTGTTCCGCACAGTAGCGCCACACCGTGTCGACAATCGGAACTAAATTCACAAATTCAAATTTAATTACATTTCTACACACATTGTAACTGCTATATAAAGTATAAAAAATACATATAGAAGAAAATGAAAAAGAAAACAAATATTAAATTTTGGACTAATTATTTTGTATTTTTTTTTTTAATTCTGTATTTTTATCAAGAGATATTGGGAGCTGCACTTAACCTAACAAGAGCCGCATTTGCCCACGTGTGGTCTATTATCTGAATGTGTTCAAAGTTAGGGGTGTGATTAGTCTTTTGTTTATGTTAATAAAGAATGGATTTAAAATGGTCTTTATTGTTGTAATTGGTTTCAATCTTTTATTTAATGACTGTGTTGTATAGCCAATATATTTTTTGTTGCAATTGAGGCATGGAATGCCATAAACCACTTTATTTTTATTCAAGATGTCTTTTTTGTTGTTAGATGTGCAGTAAACGAGTTTATTGCTAGCTTTGTTTATAGTTCGTATGTTGTTTTCCTGAGAAGTTGTTTTAGACTATGATTAATGTTACAGACATATGGGATGACTGCATAGTTATGTGTTTGTTGGGTTTCTGTTGAGGTTGTGATTTTTTGATATTTAGCTTGTTGTAATATTTATGAATGAAACTGGTAGGATAATTACAGAAATTGAAAGTTTGATAAAGGTATTCAATTCCCTTATTGAGCAATTCCTTAGTGGATGATATTTTAAATGCCCTATTAAAATCATTGAAAAGGATGTTACCCTTGTTGTGGTTGGGGATATTGGAATGACAGCTTATTATTTTATTTGTATGGGTTGGTTTTCTGTATACTGTGAATTGCAGTTTGTTACTGTTTCTGATGATTAGACAATTAAGAAAAGGTAATGTGCATTTTTTTTTCTTTTTCAAATTGAATAGCGGAGTGCGTGCCATTTACGGTTTTCAAGATATTGCCTATGGTATCTTTGTGTACTACTGCAAAAATATCATCAGCATATCTGTGATATAAGATGATGTCATTTTGAATTATTTAGAGCTATTTGTTTTTCAACGTATTTCATTACATAGTCAGCCATTGGAGCAGAGGCTGCTATGCCCATGAATACAATTCGCTTTTTTTAGGCTTGTATATTTGATTTTGGTATTGAAAATATTGATTATTTAGGAGTAGATTGATGTGTTCAATGAAAGTATTGATTTTAATACGCTGATGATCAATGAGAGCCTGTTGGTCAATTAAGTTGGTTTTGGCTTCTTTTATTAATGTATGTTCTAGGGATCCATATAAATTGATGACTTCTAATAAAATTAATGTGTGTTCATTCTTTATAGTATTTTTCTGCTGTGTGAGTTTATTTATGAAATAAAGAGAATTTTTTTATATTGTGATTGGGAAAATTTTGATCATGACAGCTATTTAATATACAAGAAATGTATTTTGAAATACACACAATGGGTGCATTGTTAAATTAATAAACAGGCCTTCTTGGAAAAATGTCATCTATTTTAGGTTTCATCTGTTTTTGGTTTCATATTGATAGTTGGAAAATTACTATGTTTAATAAGGAATTTCAGCTGGATAGCTTGATCAATCAATTTTTTTCTATGCATAGTTTTTATAACATTATTAAATTTGGATTCCATCATACTAATAACCAGTTTCTTAATTTTTTGGATATGAACCCCTATTTGATTTATGTAATGCATAGTCATACGGGAGTATTGTTCTTCTGTTTGAATAACTATTTTTTGGCCTTTGTCAGCCTCAGTTATGATTTATTTCCTTCATGCTTAGTTCTTTGTAAGCCATTTGTTCATTGGGAGTAAGATTACTTCCTGTTGGATAGGTCTATGATTCAGAATTTTTTTATATTTCCAGGACTTAGTCAAAAATCAAAGGGAAAAATTTCAATAAAGAAAGTGAACTTTATATTGTATTAGACTAATAATGATGGTACAATACTTGGTTTTTGTTAACATTTTTTCATTTATTGGAAAGAGCATATGATTATTTTATAATAATGACATGATAATATATCTGTATTATGCATGATTGTATTAGTATTAAGACATGTATTGGAAGTTACTCATTGTTATTTTTAAAAAAGGTTTGAAAAAGCAGAATGATATAATTTCCGCTAAATATTACCAATATTAAAGGAAATATATCAAAGAGATGTAGTTTTTTACCTAAGTTCCTTTCTAATTCTATATTTTGTGGGATATCTTACATATTCACAAGGGATGATTCTATTCTGTCTACGATGCCTAGTTTTGGAGTGGGTTCTATTAAGTTTCAGACCTTTTTCAAGAAAGGATATTTCCTATTCATCCAGTGTGCATTTAGTGAGGTTGATAATATTAATAAGATTTATTCTCATCATCGAAGTTGCGGCTGTAAAATTGATAAAGTTTTTTGAGATGGGTCAGGACATGATTCCTTTGGGCCGCAAGGCTGATATCTGCCGTATATTGAATTAAAGTAACGGAATGAGAGGTTGCAGTTTATATGAGAGGACTTTAATGCTACTTAAGGATTTCCATGTATTAAAATAAAGAGAAAGTGAAAATAAATGAAACGCACTTACTTAACAAACATGTA
>JAFIDM010133075.1:9804-20228 GCA_023159025.1 Thereuonema tuberculata
GCCTACACCTAATCAATAAAATTACAGTAAAATTCTCAAAAATGTTTCCTTCAACCTCGATGCATTTTTCTGCACGTTTAACGATTAATCTTGTTGCTTTTGTAGTTCAGCAGGGCTGTCCTTTAACTGCGTAAATGCTTCATTAATACTGGCAAGTAGCGCCTCACGGGAGTTTACTTTGACCGCGTACAGGACCTCTACGACCGATCTATTTATTTCGGAATTGATGATTTAAATAGATGGAAACATTATTTGAAAAATGTGGCGTTGCGCCATCGTGTTGGAAGTACATCCGGCGTCGCGTTGCAAGAGTAACATGTTCAAGCAATGTCGGTAATTCTTCTTGCAGAAACTGTAAGTACACCAGACTTGTTAAGCGCTCTTGGAAAATAAACGGTCCAATCAGCTTAATACCACACCATACAATAATGCTAAAGCGCTGTTGAAAGTTGCGTTCCACTGTTGCATGAGGGTTCACCTCTGCCCATGTATGTTGATTTCGTAAATTGTTAATACCATCACGAGTGAACTGTGACTCATCGGTAAATAAAATGTACTTGTATAGTTGATAATGAGTGTTTAACCAATTGTTGTACTCCAAGCGAAGGGCATTGTCTCCTGGATGTATGTACTTTTTGTACATACTGTACTTTTTGTTTATGGTAAGGATAAAGGTTGTCATTTTTCAGTATTCTCCATACTTTACTTTGCGAAACCCGTAACCGTTTCTGAATACGTCTTGTACTAATACCTGGACTACGTTCAACAGCAGCAATGATGTTTTCATCTACATTAACGTCATGTTGTCGAGGCGAGGCCTTCGTTATACTACAGGCCTCACACAAGAATTCGTGACGTCATAACACGGGTCCCATGCATGATCGCAACGATTCCTGATCGTTTTTCACTCTTAATGCTTAGTTTTCTTTTTGATTATTTGTTAATTTTTGAGGAATACGGAAAAAGTAACAATAATATTAAGCACTCATTATAAATAAGTTTGTATTTTTTTTTTTTTTAAATACAATCATTCAAATTTATTGAATGATCTTTTAAAAACTATGATAAAAAATTATTTTGTATATTTCATTCATCGCATATATTTTAATTTTTTAAATAATAATTTTTATACATTAAAACAGGCGATTTAACTATTTAGTTTATAGAGTAGATTGTACAATATCTTACTTTTAGACAATTAGTTCATTTAACTTCAGAATCCGCCTTATTTTATGAATTTGTATTTTTTTTGATACTATTAGATTTAATATGTTTTATATTATAAATTATATGTATACTTTATAATTAATAATTTTAAAAAAATATCCAACTACTTTTTTTTAAGGGAAGAGGTTTTGATTGGTTCTTTTCCCGTTTTTAGGAAAATCAAAAAACTTGAAAAAAAAATCAAAAAGTTGATTTTCCTTTGGAATTCTTTATTTTATAGATTTAGATTCCAGCCCCCTTTTTTATAAATATATGTAGAAACTAAGTTGTTTTATCAGTTTTTAATTTTTAACCAATTTAAATACTGAAATGTTTATTCTTTTTTTGTTTATTCGAAATTAAGTCAATAATAATTTTCTTGACTTCTTAACTACGAGTAAATAGAATATTTTCCAAATTTTAATTTAACATATTTTATTACATACTTTTCTACAAACTTTTGTTGAAAACAAAAGATTATTTATTAAATATTTATTTAAAAAATTAGCATTGAAAAATAACTTAACAGTAAATACAGAGACAATTTATTACAAAAAATACAATTAAAAAAAAAAAAAAAGGTTATGGAGGCATTTATAGAACATTTATCAAGATTATTATACAAAGAAAACATTCAGTGATTTAAAATATGTTTACAATTACACTGTAGCCTTTGAAAAATTTGTCACTATACATAAAAAAATAATTCAGTGATTTAAAATATGTTTATAATTACACTGTAGCCTTTGAAAAATTTGTCACTATACATAAAAAAATAATAAAAAAAAAATTCAGTGATTTAAAATATGTTTACAATTACACTGTAGCCTTTGAAAAATTTGTCACTATACATATAAAAATAATAAATAAATAAATTAAATAATGTTTCAAGACAATTGCTTACATAAAAAGAACTTATTTGTTAAAAGTGGACAGCTTCCTTTTACAACTGCTGTTTCTGTTTTCTAGGTTATCATTTTTAGCTTTACAGTAATTGTTCAAAAGTATATTTGCCATAACAAATAAACATTTGATAGCAATTTGTTCCTGTGACAGTCCACAAGGACAGATTTCTTCAGAGATTATATCATATAGTTTAGTTTTACTGAGTGCCAGCTGAACTAAAATATGTCTTTGGTTGTTATTTGTAAGAAATACATCCTCATACTTTTCACTTATAATTTCTTGAAAAATATTATATAAAACTATAATAATTTTACATGTAAATTCAGTAGGCCAAGTCAGACCACCTCTATCTATTAGTTGCAAATACTGGACAACATTTTCTGATGATGATTCATATTCAAGTGTTCTACTGCAAGCAATTAATGAGAGACAGTAGTTACACTTCACTTTTCTTCCTACTGAATTGCCAATATAGCCTGCAATATATATTAAGACAGACATTGTAGATGACGAAACCTCTGGTGTATTAGAATAGATGATTTCATCTAAAACTTCAGGAATCTCAACATCCTTCTCATCAGATTCTGAATTACACATCAAATCTTTAATGTGAAATTGACCAGCTTTCTTTGATTGTAGCCTTAATAAATTTAAAACTTTAAGCTTATGCTCAGATTCAAGCACTTGTTGCAAGGATATATGGTAATTGCCACCACAAAGTTGACGATACTGACCAAATCGTGCTTCCAAACTATCCGTTTGAAATTTTCCTAGCAATATATACTTTGGTTGTATCACTTTGAAAATGTAATTTATGATTTCAATGAAAGCATCGGTCGTGTGCTTTAATGCTAATGCTGTTTCTTTTGAGAGCATTCCACCTTTCCTTGGAAGATTTAGTGCCACCTTTGTTTCTGCAGGAAGTAGGGAAAGTTTATTCCAAACATCTAACCAGGTACTAAACTCCTTCAGAAATGTAACTCTATCATCCAAAGAACTTGTTATTGGCTGTTGATAGGTGTCACGTAGTAACTTTCCTTTCAATGGATGCTTAACATTGACAATCCTCCACCAATGCATAATATGTGCAAGAAACTCCTTTGTTTTTATTAAGTCTGCACCAAAGTTAGAACTGCACATCTCCAGTGCAACACAATTAGTTTCATGAAATAAATTGACAGCATATGAAACATTTTGTCGTTCTGTTGAAGTTGGAAATAAAACTTTCTGAGATAATCTTGGAGCCTGTTTGATAGTTTGGGCTTTTTCTGCATAATAAATTTGTTTTAAATGCAGCAAACTTGCAACATTTAATTCTCTATAATTTTTAATATTGGGATAGAAGAAAGTTTGGTTTGTTGAAGACTGGTTTAACCAATTGTTCCTAATAGATTTCAACAAATGAACTGTATCAAACATAAAGAATAAACGTTTACCTTCACTGAATGGATGATCAATACTATTTTTTAATTGTCCTCCACAAATTAAAGTAAACATGTTTCTATTGAGACGATTATTGTCAGATATAAGGGTCAAGACTTCATAACCACAATTTGATAAAAGTTGAAGAACTTTAATAGTAAATCTATGTAAGTCAGCTGCAGTCATGTTTTTGGTTGGGAACAATGCCACAACATCTTTATTTTTGGATAATAAAGACTCTATCATGAAGCACTGAATGGTGCTTGCTTGTACATTTTTATTTTCTGCACTACCAACAATGCTACCACCTTTGTAACTCATGTACGGGCATACATAAATTTCGTCAAGTAAGAGGCTCACAATCTTTTCGTGCTCTTGGAGCATTTCACTTTTCTTTTTAAGATATGAAATATGGGTGTTGTTCACTTCAGTTGTGTTCCCTCCAACAATTTTGCAAAGTTTTGTTAAATGATTTGGATGTGGTAGAGTAAGGGCATTACTGCTTCTCAATATTCTGTAGCCAGAAGGATTGGAGAAATAAAGTTTTGCAGCCCACAACAATGTTTCAGGACTATAACGCACCTGTTTCATTAACATTAAGTTGATTTGTTCATGAAGAAATTTCACTTTGTGATATGTGCCGTCATCATCTGTTAGTAAAGAATACGATTCATCCAAAAACTGAGATGCAGCAGCCAAATGTTTTTCTAATGTCACTATTTCAGGTGAATACGCATTTAAAACACTAATGATGGAATCAAACTTAGTCCATTTATTACATTTCAGTTCTTTGTCCAGAATGTACTGAAATGTTTTGCTGTCAATAGAAATTCCATTGTGAACAATGCTTAAAGTCAAGTCAGTAAATATTTTGAGTGAAACAAAAAGTTGTGGCTTATCACTCTTCGTTGTAATTTTGTATAGCATGATAAATTCTTCTTCCCAAATGAATAACCATCCTGGTGTAGGGTGAGAAGGCAGTTGTTCTTTAAACATCTGAAATGAAGCAATGTTATCGCTGGCACACCAGTTTTCAAATGCTGCTTCATCACGATCCAGTAATTCCTGCCTTCGTTCTGAAGGATCCTTTCTTTATTGTGGAAGTTTCACTGTTAAGTAGGATGGCTGCTTCGGAAAGATTGTTGGATATGCATCTTTTGTAAGAGCTGGTCTCTCACGGGCCACTACAAGTTGACTCCCATCATCTCTGGTAACTCGATCCTCTCGAATTATAAAAGACTCATCAAAATGTTTAATACACACAACAGTTGACTGGGTGGGTATAAAATCTTTTCGATTTATATCTCTTATCCATTTTGAACGCCGAGGTTCATCTTTAGGAAAATGAAAAATGCTTGTATACTCTTTACTGGAACTATAATTTGAGTTGCAGCAAGGGACACAGCATTTGCGTGGCATCTGGAAAAAAAAAAAAAAAAATATTTTAGCAAATCCTTCACTTTCTCTGAACTTTGAGATAATAATAATCATAATGAAGTAAACTAATAGCAGAAGTCTAATTAATGAGAAGTTCAATGATATTAAAATTATCATAAAACAGCATTTTCTTTTATTCAAATTTTATCAGTTTAATTTTTATGAAATTAAAAATTTTAGTGTAATAAACGAATATTTGGGTATTTGAAAGCATTGATGATGTTCTCAGTAATATTATAAAATATTATTACTATTTATGAGAGACTTTTATGTTATTTTGTAGACTAACAAGATTTATTTTGGGCCAATTTTTTTAGGAAATTTTGCAACAAATCTATTTCAATGTAACACATTTATTTAAAAGGCTATCATAAAATTTTGTTGAAAATAAATCTCTAAACATTTCTTGTGTGCTTATTATATTATCCTAGAAAAGAACAGTTTCGACTTTTAAATAATGATCGATCATTGATTTAAAAATAAATAAATAGATAAATAAAAATCAGACTGATTATTCATTTATTTATTATTTAACAAACGAAATTCTTATTCGTTTTGAAAATAATAATTTGCTAAAATCTGTATTTTTAAAAAGCAATGCTAGTTTAAACTTTTTTTTTTTTACTTTTAAAAGGTTCAAGTGAATAGGCCTACTTCAGTTTGCTGTTGAATACAAGTAATCGCTCAACTATTATTTTATATATATATAAAATCATTTTATTTATATATATATATATAAATAGATAGATAGATATTAAACTTAATAGATAACAATGAAAAGGTATAACTTACCTTATCAAATGATCCTTACAATAAAATCTAATGTCTTCGTAAATTTCTTCAGAAACACGTGGTGCTCTATTCTGAAATGAGAATTCTATGGACCCGTCTGTTGACGTCAGACGCGACAGCAGCGCCGCAGTGTGAGGCCTGTAGTATAACGAAGGCCTCGGTCGAGGCGGTCATACTGTAACCTTACGCTAGGAAGTGATCCTGTTTCCCGTAACATACGAAATGTAGCAGTTACGGTTCTAGCATTTGGAATTCTGCGATGAGGGTAACGTTGTCCGTGTTCTTCAACAACGGCCGTGGCACTGCCTTCAGATACACCGTAAATAAACACCATATCGGCGTATCCTTCCGTTGTAAATAAGTATGACATTCAATACTTTAATAATTATTACGGACAAAACAATACTCACACGACTAAAACTCACGTATTACGAACGGAACAATACGCACATGGACTACAACTCAGTTGTTAGCTCTCTCAATAAAATAAAACAATGCAATGCACATTATTTATCTCATCCTCACGATAATTGTAGAATCTTCTAACAAATATAAAGTATTGAAATAAAACCACTTCTCCATCTTAGAAACATCAGATCTATATTTCAGCCCAATTACGGGTCTTCTTCAGGATAAAACTTAAATACAGGAAAATAAAGAGAAAAGAAACATCTTCTTTCTCTTACAAATCATGATCGAATAGAAAATAAATAATCATGATGGTACAATGCAAATTATCGGCCGACTTCATCCAATGAAACATATCATGATTTCGATGGGAAAGTAGCTGGCAATCCCGGCATTGCACTCTTACTTTTTTGCACTCTAGAAAATACCATGTTAATTGCTCAAATTTATGTTGAGAGTATGTCCTTATAGATGAAGAAATGTTGTAAGATACTTCTCCCTTAGGTTTGATTTTTTGGTGTTTTGTCATCCTTGTTCTTCCATGGGCCATAACACACACTTCACAAAGATATTCAGTACAATCACAGCAAAATGAAGATGTAAGAGCTTTATCATCACAACAAGTGCAAACAATATCTTTAACATCTCCTTCAGTTTTTCCTACAAGATCTTTTACAAACTCATTGTCAGGAAAATTGGTCAAATGTGATTCTTGCTTGCATACCATACACAAAACGTCATTACCTCCAATTTTGTTTCCACTACTAATTACACATTTCGAACAGATAGGATGAAAACAGCTGGGAAGTTTGGATTGTAGTGAAATAAGATCTTCACTTCACTCAGGACATCGTCGGTTAGACCACACATCCATCGTGAACTGCAAGCAGATCGGCTCTCAGCAGCTTAGAAGCCTTCCAGAACAAAAGTTTTGAAGCTCTTGCATCTGTAAAGCTGATGCATCTTGCTGCTGCATCAGAAAAAGAATTAGAAGAAACTGAACTAGCTGTTAATGACCAAGCACAGAATGTCAAGAAACTCGTGGATGAATGGGAGTCATCGGTTTTAAGTACCCTAAACAGCAAATTGAATCCATACAAAAGCTTAATGACCAAATGCGCTGATGAAATTGATAAAGTAATTGAAAGCATCACCAATGCAAGTCAATTTATAGATGAAGTTGTCACCAAAAGTAACTGTGTGTCTGTTCTGCGATCACATGACTTCATTATTAAGCAATTAAAAGAGCTGATTAATGGGGGAAAACTGGATCTAGTTTTCACGACTAATTCATATGAGTTTTTCAGAGAAAAGACAAACGTATTGGCTAACTGTGTAAAAAGATGTGGATACATTACTGAAAAAGACCAGAATGTAGATACTGTCTCTTCATTAATCTGGTCAGCAGCTGAAACTGAGGCAATCAAATATTTCAAACTAGTGCAGTGCAGAAGTTGCCATACTCTGACAAGAAGGGCCAAAATCGGTCAGTTTTGTGGGATGCCAATTCCTCATAACCTGAATCCTGAGAAAAGACAGAATGACATTCATTCCGATCCAGTGAAAGACTGGTATGGATGAAGATTCAACGAAATATTCAGGTATAAGTCAGGATACAATGACCATATGTTGAATTTGGAAAGCATGAGAAGTAGCGTGAATACAGTTCATGACATTAGTCTTCCATCTACTTCCAAGGAGCTGTTGAACAAATGGGGGAAGCCTCGAACAATACGAAAAAAAAAATACTTAATGTTTGTTTTATGGAAGAAATGCTTATATTTTTGCTCGTAGAAATGCATCATCACAAATAGACTCTACTAAATGTCTTCTTAATCATGTATACTCCGCATGACTCCACATTAATTGAGTACAATATAGTTTTGTTTCTTTTTATTTATTTCTCTTTGATATAATTGATTAGTTCTGTAGTTTCTTTTCTTATCAACTCTGGTTTAAACAATGGGAATTTATTTTTTAATTTCATTAATACATCTGCTTACATTTTGTGTAGGAGATCCGTAACAATTCATTATGCTTAGAGGGACAGTCTTTTTATGTATTTTTTGGCTCAAATTTTGGTGTACTACACATCTTGCTGCATTTGTTCTTGTATTGCATGATATTGTGATGTTGTTTTTGATGACTGGTTCGTGGAATGAGAATCGGACTTAAAGCGACTGATAGCTCTACTGAAGTTTTTTTATTCCGGGATCAGGGGTTTAAAATAATCTTATGGACAGGGATTCGTATGCTTTTACAATTGATTGGGGAATTTAAAACAGACTTGACTTTTCACTGAAACTTTAAATTATAAGCAATTAGAGGGGAAAGCACGCCAACGGAATAATTTCAAAATTAACAAACACAATTGACGGTTAACAGTAGAATTTGAATATACAATAGATTATTAAAAATATATATAAGGATAAATAGAATAAATGGAGGTAATATTTTACGAAATCTCACCTGCGAAATTAACGTGTTTTTTTTTTCTTTTTGGATGAAAAAGATTCGTCATCTTCGTGATGATTTTTCCATTCCAAATCAATTATTCTATATAATTTACAACCTGATCGAGACAGAGCGTCCGTTATCACGTTCTCGGCACCCTTTCGATGAACAATGGAAAAATCGTAAGAATTGAAGCTTGAGGGACCAACGCGTCAGACGCTTCGAAAAGTGTTTGTTGTTATTTAGATCACAGCGCCTTAAAGTGGCTGAGTGTACTACGAACTTGGTACCTTCGACAAACGTGCGATAATAAAGTATCCCAAAAACTACAGCAAGACATTCCAGTTCAGTGACGGAGTAATGCCTTTCTGATTTATTTAGCGGACGACTAGCATAATACAGAATACGTTCAATGCCGTCTTGATATTGAACTAAAGTAGCTGCGATTGCTCAGTAGAAGCATCAGTAATGATGTGGAAAGGCTTCTCAAAGTTGAGCTAAGATAGGTGGTTTAGATAACAATTCCTTAATCTTTTCAAACGCCTCTTGTTGAGGAGCCTCCCATTTCCAAGGTGTTCCCTTCTTCAACAAAAGTCTCAATGGGGCGGTAATAAAACTTAAGTTTGGCACGAATTCCCCGTAATAATTCACCATACCAATAAATCGTTTGATCCCCGTGGGATTGGTTGTCACCGGATAATTTGTGATAGGCTTCAACTTGTCGGGGGATGGTGAAAGTCCATTCACCTCTATCCTGTACCCCAAAAACCTAATTTCATCTAAACCAAACTTGGATTTATCAAAGTTGATTCTCAAGTTGTTTTCCAATAGCTTCGATAAACCAAAATCGAGAACTTCCAGATGTCTTTCCATAGTATGCTAACAAAGATGTCATCCATGTAGTAGTTAATCTCCGGATTCATGGAACCCTATACGCCCTGAAAGATCGAGTCCATCACCCGATTCAACGCTGCGGATCCATTTTTGAGTCCAAATGTGACCACTATCATTCCTGGATTGGGTAGCTTCCGTATGACGAAGCTTACTTTTTGACGCGATTCTTGATCCAGTGGAATCTGCCAATAGGCCTTCTTTAGGTCTATAATAGAAAATACCCTAGCTTCGTTAAGATTCCTTAGAATATCTTTAATCTTACACAAATAGTAGGTGATAGGAGTGGTGACTTTATTTAACGCTCGCGCGTCAATGACTAACCTAGGTTCCTTGTCACGATACTTCTTTAACAAATAAGGAAGACTCCGATCTTTCTATTACCACAAAAAAAAAACATCCCCTTCACTATCTCGTGAACTTTCTTGATACCTTTTCCCTTATCTAGGGAAGATATCAACCTTACTGGTGGAGCAGAGCCAGTATCGATATGATGAACATATCCTTCAAATTTCTGCTTAACATCTACGACAATGCTCTTATACTGAAGCACCATGGACACGAGCTTTGAATTCTTGATTTCTGACGAACGCTTTTCCTCCGACGACGAATTAAAACATTTCTGAAATCAAAAACGATACCGTGATCTAGGAAATTAATAGATACTTGATATCTGTACAATGTATCGAGCCCTAATAGCCCATCTACATCAAGGTTTGGCATTACTTTAAAACCATCAATGACCTTCTCATAAGGAGAGTTAATGTTAAATAATAAACTATCCGATTGACTTGGAAACGAGACAAGGAAACTAAAACTTAACAGGTAACTATACTTAATAAATTGAGGTTTGCCGTTATCCATGATCTTCGACTTAGTAATAAGCATACCTACCGTTCGCAAATTAG
>JAFIDM010133076.1:8377-20227 GCA_023159025.1 Thereuonema tuberculata
TTGTATATTTTTTAAATTGTTTTTTAAATATATTATTTAAAATAAGTGTCGGCTTGGTGTGTCGGCTTGGTGTTTGATTTATAAAGAACCTATTCAGTATTTCAGTAGTTTTTTCTTTTTTTTAATTTTTAGGTATGAATTAATACTTTTGAATTTTTATTATGTATGCAAAGTTTTAGTATTGTCCACGTTTTACAAAAGATTGTTTCAATCCGCACACGTTAAAAAATAATATATGTTATTGAAACTTTCTTTATATCTCATAATAGCTTATGAATCGATCTTTACTTCGATTTAGGCAAACTTCACATGTCGAACACAGAAAATTACATGTTCTTTCTGTTACTTGAAAATGTAATAAGTTTGTAATATAATATTCTTCCTATAACACTTCTCCAAAATGTTATTTTAACTTAAGACAGATTATAGTAAAGAAGGGTTTGGGGCCACAATATCTTTTAAGTCATCGAGGTCGTTACAGTAGCGACATTGAAGCATTTTTCATTACATTAGCAAATGTTTTAATCAGGGTCTTGGCGTGATTAAATGTGTTATCTAATGTAACAAAAAAAAGAAAAAAGAAGAAGGGGGGGGGGAGAGAAGGAAGCTCTTATGTTCATTCTATCTGTCTTTCACCGAGGTTCGGTTCTCATGTGATTTCGTGATGGTGGAGAATCAGGGCTGGGCAGGTTTTCTCAGGGTTCTCCCGTTTCCCCTGCACTTCTCCCACCATTCTTTCTCAGTCTTTCTCTCCGTCTGTCCTTATTTCCGTGGGATAGCACAATAGACCAACGGTCGCATAGCTGGACTTCCCTGCCACCCACACTCACCACATTACATTACCTCCGCCTTTCACCATCTTTACAAACCAAACTCCAAGTCGGACAGACATGAGTAACGCCATTTTTGAACCTTATTTAGAGGTTGGGCAAAATACGAGTTTTCGGCTGCGGTCAGTTCTGTCTCAGTGACCGAAAATGAAATGTGTCTGGAGACCCTGTAGTTTCGCTACAATTGCAACCGTTTTTTTGAACCGTTTGAATTCCTCCAGTTCCTCATATGATTAATTTTTATTGAATTAAAACTCAAATTAATAAATTTGATGTGATTTGGAAATTCCTTATCTTATTAAATGGTTAATATGTAGGATTACACTTTTATTTGAATTTACTTATTAGAACTAATATGGTCAGTTTTCTTTAGTATTGACAGTGAAGTCTTGTTGATTCTTCGAACTCTTTTTAGAGTAACTTTCCCTGATGGTATTAAAAAAATTTCGATTGATTCGAGTTTTTAATGATTTACATTTGGAGGACATTTTTGGACTATTGGAAAAAAAATGTTCTCATAAATTTTTCTTGTTGATTCTTCAAGTGTTGCAATTTTATTTACTTACTTTTATTTACTTTTATTTACTTACTATGGTAATAATGGAATTATTATCTACATGTACTAAAGTAATAATGGAATTCGACTCTCTCAAACCACCCCTAGCCATGTTGCGGTTTCTATATGTACGGAAGTAACCATCCGGACCGTTGAGGATAGTGCTACATTTCTTGTTGATCTTGTTGAATTAGAAGGAACAACATCAGAAATAATTTTGAAAACTTTATTTTGAGTTCTCGAAAAACATGACTTTAGTGAAGAGTATTTGCATGAAAATCTTTTCGGATTTTGCGCAGACGGTGCCAATGTCATGTTAGGAAAGAGAGTCTGGAGTTTCGGCAAAAATTGAAGAAAAATTATCAGATATTTGCATTCGGCATTGTCTAGCTCATCGCATTCAGTTGTCTCTAGATGATGTAATGAAAGATGTAAAAGAAATAAACCACTTTAGACATTTTTCTTAATAAATTGTATGTTATTTTTCATACGTCAAATAAATATCAGAGAGAATTAAATAGTGTTTCCAACGAACTCGGAATGAAGCACTGAAAATCGAAGAATATTTGGACCTCCTTGGCCAGCCTGTAGTTCTAGGACCGCAAAAGCAATTTGGAAATCATATCAGGCTTTGTATATTCACTTTAATCAAAGTGGGAATAGTTTCATGTTTTGAAAATGAAAACTTTTATTTCAGTTATTAGAGCTGACAGATTAATTCACCGAACAATAAATGCAATTGAACATTCAACATTGGATAGATGAACACATAAAAAGAAACAGAGGAATACATTGGTTCATTAAAGCCACCACACATATAAAAGGTTAAAAATAAAGTTATTTACAACAGAAATCACTATCGGTTTCTCGTGCTCAAGAATTTTGCCTGCTTCGTCAGGTGATCACGTCACGTGATATATTCGTCATGTAGGCTAAAGAACACACATACTAGAAACAGAAGATATTACAGAAACGAAAAATTACAATATTTCATTTAAAGTTAACAGAAACAATAGATCAATTGTATTTTCGAGAGATACATTTTTTTGATTGTTAGTAAAATATATGAAAACACGTTTGCTGTTCGATGATAAAAATGAAAAGTACAACGATCTTTTGAATTTATAATTCAAAATCCTGAAACTTGTTCGGATGATGTTTGTGAAACACCGTGGATTGAAGGAGAAAATCTGAAGCAGTTGAATTGAATTATAAAATTTCAACGTTTCACTAAACGACTTTCAAGATTTTGTTGATGATAGAGATATGGAATATAAAAAGATTCCAAATTTTAATAGTATTTTAAGAGTCAAATGAATTTTGAATGTTCTTAATGTTAATTTCGACGAAAGAGGTTTTAGCACAATGAATAACATTATTGATGTTAAAAGAAATTCTCTACTAATCATCATCAAGATGACGTGCGAACTTCGTATTCGAAGGTATGCGGTCTACGGAACCCTAGTGACCCTCGAAGGGAGAAGCCGTAGATAATCTAGGGAACAGATACTGGGGTGGTTTCCCGTTGCCTTCTCTAGGACGCCATTACGGAATGACGTCAGACCGAAGAGAAAGTGAAGAAGAGGCTGACAAACACAGGAAAGGAAATTTGAAACATCCATGCTCTCGACCGAGGTTTGAACCCGGATACCGGCACACCGGCCACATGGCAGACCGCCTCCTAAGACTGCACGACCACGCCGGTACGGCTCTCTACTAATAGAGACAACAAATCACTAATGACTGTAAATTTAATAAAAAAATCTGGGAAAGACTTTGACGCAGTACCGCACGTTTAATCCTGGTTGAGACAAGGACATCATCTGGCAAGCGCCAATCGAGTGAAAGAAAAAGTTCCCATTACACCTTGCTATAACCAAAATATGACTTGGAAGTTTCAGAATAAAATATTATATTATATTATATTATAGTATTGGTAGTATATTATAGTATTAGTAGTGTATGTGTGTAAATCATTATAAATAAAAAATAAATATTTTTTTTTTAATTACTAAACGTACCGGCATTGGTTTTTTTTGCCTGCTCTTGCAAAACAGTGTAATAAGCTGGTTTTTTTTTCTCTTTATTAGAAAATTTTGCACATCCTCTTCGCAAAAAAATCCAGCGGACATCTATGCGAATCGGTTGCTAAAAAAAATTTGAATATCACCCATGGGTACAAAGACCATCTGATGTGACTTGTGTGCAAGTGATATTCTCGGTTTCAAATAAGTACTGAACGGAATGTGAAAAGGAGCCGTTTCATCGTCAAGGTAGATGGCTTTGTAGTATGTATACTTGATCATATTTCTGAATTGTTGTGCAAGCAAAGTACTTCACTGTACTTAAAGAAGTTTCATTACTTCTTTAAGTACAGTGAAGTATACCGCTTCAACGATGTCTTTATTCTCAAGTAGATTGATTATTCTTTCCGCCAAGAGGCGATCTTCACTTGTAGCTTATCTTTCAAAGTTGCCATACCTTTCCAATAGAAGATGAACGACGCCTTTGGGATTGACAATCCGCATCCTTTGATGTACAGATTAACATACGAGAGAAACATAAGAGCATATTACACTTATATATATGACAAAACAAAATCGCAACACAGCTCTATCTCGGCTCCTCCCTCAAACCAAGGCCTCCAACTCCGAGGGTGTCCTCCATTTGCCCTCCGCTCCATTCCCACCAAAATTCAAGTTCTCTTGTAAGAAACCTACAATAGATTTTACTTTTAAATGCTGAACGAATTTGATTTTTTTTAATTTGACAGTATTCAAACTCGCATTGAAAAGCCAGAAAGAAAAGATTTTAGTTTGAATAGAAAAAAAAAATAATATATATATATATATAAGAATATTTCAAAGGAAAGAAGAAAAACAACGAAACGTGAAGGTTAATTAACGAAGTAATTAATAATAAAAGAGAACTAAAGAGTTGCTAACTATAGTTTTAACGATAGTGACTTTTTTAACACTTATTCATTAACGAAAGTGAGAAAAACCTCTTTCGTCACAAATGAGTCTCTTTTAGCTTAAAAAAAAGAAAGGGTTACTTTGAATAGTGAAGACAACTCCACTTACTGTTGAGATGAGTTGCTTACGAGAAACGGTCATACAAATAGTTCTATTCAATTATCAAACTGCTAATAGTTAAATTGAAATAACAAAAATAAACTTACCATAAAGTCAGCTTTCAATGAATGTTTATTATTTTTAGAAGCAAAAGAAGAAAAAAAATATTTTAAACGAATTGATATTCTATCTTTAAACATGAACTTCAATACCAAATCAGGGAAAGACAACCGAGTCACGATATATAATTGAACGTCATAACTTCAATATTTAATTAATTAATCAAAAACATTTACATTTAATTAAATCAAAACAGTGGTTTTTTTATAGCGTGGAAAAAAGATTTTAAACGCACACTTTAATAGAATATAAAAATATATATTAAATTCTTATATATCCTTTTACGCAATGTACGTTAAAGTGCATTTTCTCATTAATATATCTATGAATAAATATTAAAATTTGAAATTAGAAATTCAAGCTACAGATATCAGCTTTTACTTATCGTACAGGTCTGGAATAGATATTTGCAATTTCGTGTTGCTAGTGGTATTTGATCTATGAAAGACAAGTCCGTATGTAGATTGTATGAGTGATATTGGATTAACAGAGAATATTTATGGAGGTAGTGTAGCTCTTTTGGGTGATTCAAATGACATGAGAACGAGGAAGTATTCTATAGTGAATAGTGTAATGAATAAATGCTGTGTAATTACTGGTGGTATGAATGACTCATGAACCAGCGAGGTATAGAACTAGTGATATGAATGGAAAGAATGAAATGATGCACTGTAGCATACATCTGGGCCAAGGCGGGTTTATTTGCTATAATCACATTTCTTTAAGCTTAAGGCTTTTTAATCATGGACTTGGAAATTTCGTGGTAAAGACTTAAAAGAGCATGAATGAGTTGCTTAAAGTGTTCGCTTTTAACTTAACGGAGGAATGCTATAAGCAAAATACATGAAAGTTGAATATTAAGGAAGAATAAAGATTTAAGAAATGTAAGACAGTGGTTAACGAGAAAATACAGAATGTGGAGGAAATTATAAAGATACGCTTTGATAGGTATTGCTGGAGAGGTGTGGAGTGTAGAGAATCTACAACAGTTAGAAAGCAATTTGATGTGTTATGGATTAAGTATGTGACTCAGATTGCTAAGGATAAAAATATATACTGCGAATGTTAAAGGATATCATCATAATAAGTACATTTCTAACAGGTGGTTGAGTTATTAAGTGAAAGTGAAACGTAAATAGTACGATATGAGAATCTTCACAATGAGTAGAAAGGTATTTAACGTATGTTTAGAATTATGTTAAATGAATGGCTTTGGAAGGAAGTAAGGACTTAAAGACAAGGATAGAAAGATCATATTTAAGCATATGAGTGAATGAGGATAGTCTGAGTACGTAAAGAGCAATTTAAATCTGTGGGATTGAATGAGAATGGTAGTTAGGAGGCTGTAATGCAATAAATGAAAAACAATGAGACGGCCATGGATGAGATTAGCATAAAAAGATGCTTTAGGTGTTTCCTGTATGTAGAAGATTTTATAGCCTGAGATTCAAGTTTTCAAAGTTGAGTTGCGTTGGCTTGGATGTAGTATACGTTGGCTTGGATGTAGTATCTCAATAAGTTGTATTAACTGGACAAAAGTTAAGACTGTAACTATATACTTCGGTGAAGGGTAGAGATATGAGTACAAGAATTAATGGTAACAATGTCGTATTTTTAATCATGCCATTAATTCGGGCTAAAAGGGATGGGAAAACTTCAGAAAGAATTCCGATTATCAGTTCTGCTCCTACGTTACCTCAGAGTGCGTTACTTGTGAAGTTATTATACCTTTACCAGTCCAACGAAGCAGCCGCTCTTCATGAGTTTTGGGCTCGTCAAAATCTGCGTGAAGATCCGCTGTCAGTTAAAGCATTGATCTGAATCGATGATTAAGAAGTTTGAAGATACAGGATCTCTAGCAGTTCGGCCTAGCAGAGGACGGAAACCAGTGCCAGAACAGACAATTACAGACGTTGCAACTGCGATCGTCGATGGCACAGAGGGACCCGTGCTGGTAGTAGCAGCATCCATGGAATAGAACGATAACTGGATTTAACATATGCCACGGTCTTGCAGAAAGTTATCCACTTCTATCCATACAAGATTAGCCGCTTACAACAACTCGAACAGAACGATTACATTTGCTCTCACTTTCTTGCAGAATGGAAGTCGACGATGCTTGGCCTGGAGTGTTGTGTGGGGAGTAGATTTCCATTTTTATCTGGATGAGACTATCAACATGTTAACTTAAACTTAACTCTACCAAAATTAGATCACGTGATCAGAGAACTAACCGAATAGAGAAATCTACGCGGTATTTTCTACCATTCCTTAATCCACATTATTGTATATATTTATCTGACTGAATATTTAGTGTTTGTAAACCTATCCTTTGGGCTGTATTTAAAAAGAGGTGAAAGTATGTCCCTTTTATACTCCAAGGGGTTATGAGAGATTATAACTACACTGATGTAATTAAACGTCTCATATAAGTGCTTTGTCTAATTAAAAATTTTGGTACTTCTAGACTTAAGCCTTGTTAGATAGTAAGAAACATAATACTCAAGTCAATCAAGAAATAATACACTGAGAAATATGGACATTCATGTTTAAGAATTGAGTCTTCTAAGGTTCTTATGTACTTGCTTCCATCTTATTATTACTTGCTTCCATCTTATTATTATTCTTATTAACTTTACGTTGTAGTTAATTTCTGTGATTTACTAAATCGCAATTCGTCGTCGTTTTCCAAAATCATGGATATTTTAACAGAATGAATAATGATACATTAACTTCACTATCACGTGATCTAACATGTAAAAACCATCTAACAATGACGTAGACCAATTTCAATCAACTCAGCATCACTTAAGGATTAAGCTGTTGAATTATAATTATTGAATGAAGAGGGGAAGCCGAGTCTTCATCTAAAGAGAATCTAGGTTACTCCCCTCATTTCAGCATTAACTTAATCAGTGCGCGCGTGACAACGAATTTCTGTTTCAACGAAATGTTCTTGAGAAACGAAAATCAATGTTTGATCAGAATTTGCACTGAATCCTAATATGTTATTTTATCCATAAAATACGCTATGCATTCAAAGGAGTTTGATACGAATAATACAATATGTAGGAAAGGATACATTTTGTTAATATTTTAATAAAATGTGCAAAATTTATTAAAATGAAGCTCAATACATTCCGAAGTATTATTCTAAATTTATTTATTACTTAACTCATCTCTATTTAAGCCCTCCGTTTATCTGTGCATTGTATTTTTTGAGCTGCTATTTGGTCAGAGAACTGTTCAATAGTAAACTTAAATGAAAAAAATTAATTCTTAAGGTGCATCACATTTAGGTGGTTTATCACAGAATCTTTGATAATGTGTCTATTCCCTTAGCACAGTACTGGAACAATCATAAAACTCTTGCACGTATTATTACAATTCGAAAACATGTTAATTTACCCGATTTTATTGATAAATGCTTATTTATTGTTTATCAGAAAAGCTCTCTGTAATTTTCGTACTGGCAATCCAAAACAGACTGTTTTATGCTAGACGCACACGAGATGACAGTGAATGCGCCGCCGTGCGGACAACCAACAAAGCACAGCACTTATATGTGTGATTGATATTCAACATATGAGAAATATTGTTTGAATATTATTAGCGGCTATGTAGTCGCAATTGACGGCACTAATGCGATACAAGAATAACGAACGACTAACAGCCAATAACAGCCCTTTTCTATGATTGGTGCCGTCGTCAATTCTTCACTAACGAGCGGTCGGCTATCCCATAATTCCATGCAAACACAGCCTGCTGTGCAAAAACCGAAAAAAATCGAGGTTTGCAAAACTCTCTGATAAATTCTACAGCATAAACTTAATGCATTTCAGTATAAACTTTATTTATGTGTGAAAAAAAAAAAACCGCAATACTTGATATTCAATGTGTATCTGAAGCGGGGGAAATCTTTTTAGACGCCATGTTTTCCCATGGGAGTGACGTCACGACTGATGTGTTCCAACGCTGCCTTGTGATTGTCTAATTTCCAACAACTCGTGTTGGCCAACAAAAATTGGTGGAAAGTCGCTACCAACTGTGCTCAAAAAGCGCTTTAACAACTAGTTGCCCATACAACTCGGCAAAAAGTTGTCTCGTGTGCGCCCTGCTTTACTTCTGCAAAGCGATTCTCAGTTGAATTCGCTCAGTACTCAATAGCTCAGTGGAATCAAAAGAAACATAAACAAAGCACAAATAAACATAAGAATGACTCATCAGTTAAAAAACCAACAAATTACAAATTAAGAATAAAAAGGGCAGTAGATGAATCCCCGCTAGCAGAACGCTTAGCTTGTAAAGGATAAAATAAATACACAAATAATGGGAAAATTTAACGTGCATGAGAATGTTAGTAAGAAAAACGTAAAGGTAAAAAACGCACACAATTAAAGATTCTGATGATCGCTATGCAGCGTGAAACGGTCTGTTTTCTATTCCTAGAACGAACATTCCAAAAATAGCTCAGTGAATCTTTAGTTGTGTGCGTTCTTATCTTTTCTTTTTTCTTAGTAATATTCTCATGCACGTTAAATTTTCCCACTAGAAAAGCTTTCTAACTTGGAAGTTATCGGTAAATTTAAAATCATGATAGTTTCTTTATGTTTTCATTTTCTTTTGCCAATAATACACTAATTCTGAGAGTATGTCTGTTTAAGTGTTTAAATTAAAACTGTGCGATTTAGCAATTTGGAATTACTGTGTATAAATATATTATTTTACTATTTACTTCGCTTTCAATACTTCGCGAACTTGAATTCACGAGAAAGTACGACGCTGTTAGAAATGCTATTCAACTAGAAACGAAACCGAAGTCAACGTCCAAACTCAAAGTCAATATATTGACACGCTTTAATGAAATCATTCTGACATTTGAGTATTTCATAAAGAGTTCAGAAAGCGTGGATGCGCCACTTATACAAGTATCCTTCTTCTAATCTCTTTATCTATTAGTTTATCAGTAATTTTTACATTCCTCTCTCACCCTCTTTCAATTTTAGTAGTCATCATTTCACAAACAATAATTTTAGCTATCCTGGTTAGAATACTTAATATATCTTATTGATTCAGTTACATTTTATTTTTAATTTTTTTAGGAGGAATATTAGTACTTTTTATTTATATTGCCTCTTTGGCCTCAAATGAAATTTTTTTAAAGACAAGACTATTTAAAATTTTAAAAATTTTTACAATTCCCTTTTTAGCCTCTTTGCTCCTATTATACAATAACAAAAATCTATTTTCCTATTCTATTGTACCTCAGAATATTGATATTAATCTTATTATTAATAAATTTTATATCCAAAATTATCTCTTAACACTTCTTCTAATTTTATACCTCCTTATTACTTTATTTGCTGTAGTTAAAATTACTAAATTCAATAAAGGACCGCTTCGTTCTATAAAATAATTATTTTGCTTAAGGAAAGCAGATACTTTGAAAGTATCTTATAAAAGTTCAATTCTTTTAATAATTACAGGAAACATCAATAATAATTTTTAATCCTAAAAATATAAGAAAATAATTCAGAGATACAGGAAGAAGCTTTTTTCAAGCTAAATTTATTAATTTATCGTATCGTATACGTGGAAGTATTCCCCGTACTCAAATTAAAACAAAAGAGAAAAAACATACAATTATCATAAATATAATACTCTCATAATTCCCTCCAAAAAATAATACAGCTATTATTATTCTTATTAATAAAATATTACCATATTCTGCCATAAAAATTAAAGCAAAACCTCCACTTCTATACTCAATATTAAATCCAGAAACTAACTCTGATTCCGCTTCTGCCAAATCAAAAGGTGTTCGGTTAGTTTCAGCTAATATAGTAATTAGTCATATTATTATTAAAGGAAACGAAATAAATAAAAATCAAGAATAACTCTGAATATCCTTATAATCTATTAAATTAAATCTTTCAGTTAAAATTACTACACACAACAAAATTAAAGCTATTCTTACCTCATATGATACAGTTTGAGCAGCAGCTCGAATTCTTCCTAATAAAGCATATTTAGAATTAGAAGATCAACCTGCACCTATTACACTCATACACTTATTATAAACACTCATTCTTCTAACACATATAAAAAATAACAAACCCAATCTCATATCTAAAATTAATCTAAAGATAGGTAAAATTATTCATAAAAATATAGCTAATGTTAAGCTTATAATTGGACAAATATAATAAAGTATATGGTTTGCCATAATTGGATTAATAATTTCTTTAGTAAATAACTTAATAGCATCTGAAAAAGGCTGTAAATCTCCTAACACATTAGGTCCCTTACGAATTTGAATATAACCCAGAGCTACCCGTTCTAACAAAGTTAAAAAAGCTACCCCTACTAGAACACATACAACCAAAAATAAATAAGAAATAAATAATAAAAAAGCATTTATCACTCCTATTAGAAAGATAAGCTATTTAAGCTACTGGGTTCATACCCCATTGATAGGTTCTCCTTCTTTCTATAAGCCTTAACCTAAATTTCTTTTGAATTGCAGTCAAATATTTTAAATAAACTATAAAGCCTGACAAGAGAATATCTTCATAAATAAATTTACAATTTACCGCCTTTATCAGCCATCTTATCTATTATCATAATACTCATAAATATAATCTTTATTTCAATCTTATCCTCAGTAGTTATATTTGCAGCAGTAATTTTATCAAAAAAAACTTTCTCAGACCGAGAAAAATCTTCACCATTTGAATGCGGATTTGATCCTAAAAACTCCGCACGTATACCTTTCTCTTTACGATTTTTTCTTATTGCTATCATTTTCCTAATTTTTGATGTTGAAATTACACTTCTTCTTCCTTTACCTATTATTTTATCTTTTTCCCAATCAATCTCTACTTTTCTTACCTCATCTATTTTTATTATTGTTTTAATTTTAGGTTTATATTATGAGTGAGTAAAAGGAGCTTTAGAATGAAAATCTTTTAATAGGAGTCATCTGGACGCTTCATTGTTAATGAAGAACTTACAATTTATTGTCTATTAATGCTTAAAGTTATCCAACATCTTCAATTCCACAAATTGAAATTTTTTTTAAACTATTTAAGCATCATAAAATAAAGTCAATTTTTAAGACTAAAATATTTAAAGGTATCCAGTGAAGAAATAATAATAAATATTCACGAATTTTAATTCCCTTAAATCCATAAAATACTATAACCTTACCATGCTGAGTTAAAGAAAAAAGATATAATCTATACGCAGCACTAAAAAAACATAAAAAAAT
>JAFIDM010133077.1:3465-18375 GCA_023159025.1 Thereuonema tuberculata
GAAATCATGTAACACCTTTGTTCGGTTTTACATTCCCTATTAAAATGAATAATATGTAGCAGAGTTTGTATGGGTTATTCCAATCTAACGAACACACACACATACACATTTAAGGACATTCAACAATTTATTGAAAAATGAATTTACTTCAAATACTCAGACTAATAACACTATTATTAATCTTCATTTCATTACTCAATAATACTTCTAGTATTCATAATGATTTAATATGTCTATAGGTTAATAGTTCAATCAATAATTAGCAGTTCCATAGCAATGGTTATATGACACCGTATGTGATTATCCATGGTTAATTTCACCTTATGATCTATATATATTTATTGATGAATAATCAATAAACAACTTCTTAATAATAAAGTTAATTATAATTCAAACTTGATATTTCATCGATGCACTAGGTCTCAATGATATTTGATTAGTTATAATAATCACTTTAGTATTATGGAACTTCACTTAAGAAATTCAATACTTTTCACAAATAGATGAATAGTTTAATTCTGAGTCACTAAATCAAATATCAATAACTGTTTATCTTGATGATTCGAATTATATTTAGTTAAAGTTAATCACACTGTTGTCTTGAGAATAATAAATATTTATCCCTCCGTCACTTCGTCGAATTTCGTCACATCAAGAACAATTAATTTCTCAGTTCAGCTTTCAGAAAAATAATCTTTTCCTCTTTAATAGTAACGTTCTTTAATTATGGAATGACCGCTCTGATCATTGATTCTTCATTCACGAGAATAATAAGAAAAATCTACTTACAAGTTCTTGATGATTTTCGAATTTCCGTAATGGCGGTTTACCCTATTCGAATTTCGCTCCCTTGGAGAATCGGCATCCATTTGTCGAATTCAGCTTCAATGAAGAATTGACGTTCTTTGTAGCCTTCTTCCATGATGCACACTAACACTCATGGATTGGCAAGATGTACATTCGCTCAAGTCATCCTTAGTTTGTTGAAAAAACTTATCAGCAGAGACACATCACCGGCCACGCCACTCGCTGCCATTTTTTTTTGGAATACGCATATCACATCACTGCGCATGTCACTTTTACTACATTCATGAATGACGTCATTATTTGTAAACAACCGAAGATTTCCTTTTTCTTAAATTTCTTCACCTCTAATTAACAATACAATATAATGTTCAAGCACTATTTTAATAATAATTCACATAATATTTTTTCCTTTACTTCAGATCCACATATTTTCGTACATTAAATTTAAAACCAAATACAGTTAGAATTAGGTTAGCTAAAATTTACAACCCTAAGGTTCAATTTACAACCAAATACAGTTAGAATTAGGTTAGCTAAATTTACAACCCTAAGGTTCAATTTACAACCAAATACAGTTAGAATTAGGTTAGCTAAAATTTACAACCCTAAGGTTCAATTTACAACCAAATACAGTTAGAATTAGGTTATCTAAAATTTACAACCCTAAGGTTCAATTTACAAAGGTTACATTTGGATTAGGTTAGGTTAAGTTAGTTTGGCTTAGCTGCAGGATGTATGTATTGGAAAATAAACCCGCAATTTACAACCATTTCTGTAATATACGCATCCATTTACTCCATTATTCAATTTTAAACATTTGTTTACATAAATTACGTTAACTACCGGTTTCGTTTCCGCTTCGCAAAAGTAGTTCCCTTGCAGTCATTTTATCTTCCGAGAAAAAAAAATCAAAAAAACACACCGTACCCGTAAGTAAATTTTAACCGTAATTCTTTTCATTCTGTATTTATTTAAATCGAATTTAGAAAAGTATAAATTTTCTTCTATTAACAATTTGAATTATCAGTTCTTTAAAACAACTCGTATTTAGAAAATTTTGTAAAAAAGAAAAATATCCACTTCATTTATTTTGTAAATATCAATTTATTGAATCACTTAAAATCTATTAACAAAACTTAATTCCTAATGTAACTTAATGACAATGAAATAATATCAAATGTTTAAAATAAGTGAAGTACAAAAGTAATATATAATATTACACTGCATCTAATTGTTAAATTTTGACAATTTCCTTTTTGTTTTTGTTAAAGATGAAAATACCTGATTTTTATTTTTTACATAATTGTTTAATAATATTTTGCCAATTATTACAAAAATCATTTTTGCCCTTTCTTCTTTTGAGCAAATATGAGCAAACCAATCCTTTGCATTATTTAACAAATGAAGGTGTTTTAGTGAAATATCAACAATAATAGCCAACTGATTTTTATTTTGAATAAATTTGTTTCATTTTCACTATAGATTAAACATTCAAATACTTGGAAACATAGAAAAGTAACAACAACTGACCATAATGTTGGCTTTTTTAAACCACCTCTATTTACTTCATCAATTAATCTAATCTCTGATGAGAATTCATATTCCAAATCATCATCATGTAGCATATTAGTTTTACAATAAGAACAATTTATTCTTTTGATCACCTTATGAGCAGCATATCCAGATATATAAATTAATATTGGTGCAATGTCAACAGGTAAATGGGAATCAACATCCACGTTTATTTGGAAACTATCATACATAAAATTATTTAAATTTATTTATTTCTTATTATTTTCCTCATCTGCAAGGATATGCTGAATACTAAATTGACCCTTTTGTGATGAAGAGAGAGATAAAAGGTTGCGAATTCTGATTTTTTTTTCACTTTCATATAATTGTTGAAGGGATATATGATAATTTCCTCCAGACATCTGCCTGTAGAGACTAAACCTTTCTTCCAAAGGATCAGTCTGAAGCTTTCCAAGTAGACTATAATCAGGTTTGATGTTTTGCAAAATAAAAACAGTTAATTCATATAAAGTTTGGCAAGTGCAAGAAAAAGAGTTGAAAGTGCGTGCTGTTAATCCAGTATAGAGTGTTCCTTGACACATTGAATTCCATCTAACTAACCAATTATTCATCAAAATTAAATAAGTTAATTGTTCTTGATTGGTGTTAGTGATGGGATACAAGTCATCATCCCTATATCTTTGATTCATATTGGGTGATTTACAATTAACAATTTTCCACCATCGTTAAATTATTTCAATGAATTTTACAGTTCCCTCCCATCCAATCAATTCTGAAAATTTAGGTCCAAATTCCTTAAGTCCAGCAACAGTGAATGAATCAAAAACCTTTACAGCTAATGATACCTTTTGACGTTCAATAGTAGTTGGATATACAACTTTATAACTTAGGCTTTTTGCAAATTTCAACACATTATCTTTCTCCAAATTATACAAAAACCTTAAATGCTGAAAATTACACTTATTTATCTGATTTGGATTATTTATATCAGGAAATTGGAATGTACAATTCTTGGAATTTAACCAATTGTTTCTAATGTTTTTAAGAATATGTACAGGATCATACATAAAAAAGATAGGTAATGATAAATCAGCTGGGTTGATAACTGCTTTGCCTCCAAGTGGATGAGGAGCAAACTCATGAAACATTGAACAATTTATATTATTGTTATCTGTTATTAAACTTAATACTTTAAAACCAATTGTATGAAGACCTTTTAAAATTTTACATACCAACTATACAAACTTGAACCTGTAAATTTGGATACAGGAGCTATTGCTATTACATCTTTGTAATTTGACAGTATTGAAGTAACTTGAAATACATGAGCTGTTTTTGCAATACTTGAATCATTAAAACTAGTTCCAGTTATTTTGCCACCTTTAAAAGTTAAAGATGGATCTACATAAATTTCATTTATTAAAAGAGATACTTATTTTTCTCTTTCTTCTAAAAGTCCACATCTTTTATTCAGATATTTATTGACAGGATTAAAAAAATCAGAATCAACATTTAATTTCTTAGCAATTTTAGACAGAGCATTTGGATGAGGTAGTATTAACAATTTTGTTTGTCTCAAAGCTCTATAGCGTGCAGGGCTAGAAAGAAAAATTTTAAAAGATAAAATAAAAAGTTCTACAGAAAAGTGTAATCTATGCTTTGATATTTCAGTTAGTTCCAATTGTTCAATTAAAAACAAAATCATTTTACTTTTATTAATTTCAGAATGTGAGGCAAATTTCTTAAGTAAAGTAACTGCTAATGTGAAATCGTTCTCCTCTTTTTTAATAATATTTTCATCGTTGCAAATACTAATTCATTTGTCAATATTGTGCGTTTCTGTTACAGTATTAAACATAATCAAATGTTTTTTTAGATTTGTAATTTTTTTACTATCAATATAAATTTCAAAACTTAAGTCAGAATTAATAACAACAGAATTAATTAATTTTGGGCATCCATCTAATGATATTTTACATAAAATAACTTTATCAGGAATTATATAAAACAAAATATTGTTTGGCAAAGGATTCTTTGAAATATGTTGATTTATGTCATTCAAACATTTAATTGAATTTCGAACTGTTTCTTCATGAAATGTTGCCAAACTTGATTCCAATGCTGATGAAAGTTGCTCCTTCTCTCTTTCGTCCCAAGTTCGTCGTTTTTTTGGCAATGTTTCGGTTAGATGTGGAGCAATAGGTCCAACAACTGTTGGATAGGCATCTTTCTTTAATTTTATATGATCACGTTTAACAGAAATTACATTGCCTGAAGAGTCCGTAAAAGTGTCCTCTCTCACGATGAAATCTTCGTTGAAATGTTTTATGCGCACTCCAGAATTTTTTGTTGGGACGAAGTTTTCTCTGTGTATTTTCACAATCCAACGCTGTAAAAGATCTTCTTCTTTTGGAAAAGAAAAAACAGGAACATAACTTCCTGTATTTTTGTAGTTTGACTTACAACCAGGAACAGCACATGTCTTCGGCATGATGAATGTTAGGCCTAACGCCCCCTCAGTTGTTTTCCACAATAAAAAAACAGTGTAATCAAATAAAATACTTTGAAATAACTGTTTAGATATTAGAAAACTGTAAATTAATTCCAAACACTCACTAATCCAAAGAAAGTTGAACAAAATAGCAACAAAATATCCAACGTTCACTGAGAAAGATTTCCATGCGCTCACACACAATGAAATACTACGGGGTCGCGCAAGAGCCAAGGGTCATCGTTACCCTTCTTTCATGACGTCAGAGATAAGTCGATGACGTAGTTGGGAGGCCTGTAGTTCAGAGGGCTGTGGAAGACAGCCGCAATAACGTTAAGTACTCTTAAAGACTTTGAAATTACATAAACGATACTGTTTGAAATATTATTATTGGTGTTAAACATATCTAGTACCGTTTGGAGACTATTTTCATAGAAGAAAATTTTGTGTTTTCTTTTAAACTGGAATTGTTCTATTTGACACACGAGGTGGAAAGCCGAACTTTATCAAATAGCCTCTAACCAGGTGTTTAAGCTTGCGTATCGCATAGACTTTATCCTTAAAACGAAGAAAAAAAAGAAAAGAACATAATAACCAGTATTGTTACCTTTTGTAATGATTATAATTATATATGTTTAAGTATCTTACCTGTGATAAGAATCAGTGTTCTAAATAACCTTTTGCTAGTTTAACAGCTGGGGGTAAGAGAGAGTAAAGCTAAGTGTTTGAAATATAGTTAGATTGTATTACAGTGTTATTTTATATTTCACTGTTCAATGCTTTATTATGTATTTACTCTTAGGGAGATTATTTCCAGGTACCTGCGAAAGGGGTAGGGTTATGGTAAATTATCTTTGCCGTTTGTAGTTTAATAGTGTGATCCATCAGTGATATTATCATAAATATTAAATTGCATGTTTATTTGTTAGACAAAAAGCCAGTTTCAATGCCGTCGGTTAAGAAAACGATGGGTGAACTTGACCAAAGTGATTTAGTTTATGTGTAAAGAAATAAGGGCTAATAAAAGATGTTTTAAGTGTATAAATTTTGTGAGTTTGATTGTTTTGGTTGAAACAAATTTATTTGAGATTAAAATTTAAGGTGAGATTAAATGTCAGTATTTTTCTAATTTAAATAATTAATATTTTGAAGAGACGAGAGAAAAGGAAACTGCAGTAATAAAGTAAAATCCGAAGAGGGGGTAAAGCTAACAATCTAATCCTCTTAGTTAAGTTGGTGGATTTACCGAAGTACATGTTATTAATCCAGAAGAGATTGATTGTTTTGGGAGGGGTGTCTTTAGCTGAATTAAGGGATCGTATCTTTAGTGAAATCTATGGGCCCAGCCAATATGAGATCGTCCCTTTTAAGGAGCCATCGGAGTTCGTCAAGGTAATTTTGATCATTTTATATTTTTTGGTAGCAGAGTTTGGTGAGTTTTCTTTTCAAGTTAATATCTATCTCACGTTACAAGGGGGTAGTATTTCGCAGAGTTAATTTTATCGTACTAGAGGGTCGAGAATCCACTCTCTATGTTACACTATTCTTCGGTTTAGCTTTCTCGACTCGATAGTATTTAATTCACACGGAGTGTCCTTTCTCTGTGACTTACTAACCTTCAGTTGTAACTGACGAATGGATTCCGTGTGTAGACTGACATCGCTCTTTCTGTGTCTGACTACTAACTGTCTCTATGACTCTCTGTGTATCACTCTGCCATAACTCTCTATAATGGGACTGGCCCATAACCTCTCTTAATATGTAACCACTCGTTAAGTCAGTCCACTTATTTAAAAATTTAAAGTTTACTTCGTTGTCTCTTACAACGCTGAAGAAAAAAAAATCTTTTCAAGCATATATTTAATTTAAATATTTACTTTCAATAATTAAAACTTGAATTTCTACCACTAGTTCGCAACAGTATCATTTTTACAGAAAAGACCTGAAGTTCACGAGTAGGTTTCCAATCATTTCCATGGATCGTCACTTGGCCACGTGCATCTATTTGCATTGGATGGTACGAACTTTCCTCACCAGATACCCAGGATTCCATGATGTTTATGCTAATGAGACGTCTGCTGATGCTCTACGGTGACGCCCCAGCGACACCATCGTTTTTCATTGGTTTCATTATGTGTATTTAAAAACCGACCATTTTCTTTGTATAACCTCTTCAAAAAAGTTACGGTCCAATGTAACTGAAACCGACGTTGCATGTTTTTTGTATCTTTTTTGTATTAAATTGCTATGATATTAGACAGGTGTACAGGCTATAATTTTGCTATCCAAAATATGAACAGTACACGTAAAATCATTATTACATTTATTATTACGAAATGTTAGTACTTTTTCCCCTAAACAAACTATTACACCATAGTTGAACCATGGATTCAACAACTTTGCTCAATTAATACATATTAATGACCAACGATCGCTAGCAGGACTCCAACTGACGATTAAAATAAAATTTCTATGAAATTCCAAAACCTGGCCCCTTTAATAAGAATACAGAGACCCTGTTAAAGCTTCACCAACTAAATTACGACACTTATAAGCCAGCCTTTAGAATAACTCTTTAGAAAGGAAACCTGAAACACTCTAAAAGAGGGTTTCAACATCTAGTTGCATTGTGATGAAACGAATATATTTGAGATAATATAGTATCTATTGCAGAGAAAAGAAATCATTTCGCATAATATTTGTATTCTAAAGATAACAAGGAATAATTTGCGAGACAAAATTTTTTTCATTTATATTTTTCATTTATTATAAGAAACATCACGATTCTTAAGAAATGCATGGGACCATTGTTGATTTCGAAGACAATGTCAATTGAATTAAGAAAGGTAAGTGATTTCACGTCTTTACCCACTGTCTCATCTTCGATATCAGTAACTCCAGACGAGCTATGATTAAATAAAAACAGACTGGAGAATACTTCAGGTAAATCGAAACATTCAAACATAAAATCACTTGTAAAAAATAAATAAATGGGTCATTCCACAGAAAACGTAGCTTTTAAGAGACAAAAATGTTTAATAAAAAATATTGACAAACAAATCTGAAATTTATTTCCTAAGCAGTATTATTCCTCCTATGAATTATAAAATGAATTGTTATATTGTTTCTTCTTTTTTCATGAAATAAGGAATAAAATAAAAAAGTGATATGAACGGAGGATACACAACTATAACAGAGTATAAGTTACAGTAATGAAATCTAACAATATTTTGAAAAGCATAACTCATAATTTAAGCAAAACACGGGTTGAAATTTTAATTTATTCTGAAACTGAGTGGTTAAATAGAACAACTTATCGCAAAATTGCAGAAAAGAAATTTACCGATAATAATAAACAAATACACTATGTTATTTTAATTATTGAGATAATGATAATAAACAATATAGTATATATTGTAACGGTACCACGTGATAATTTAGTCCTTCAGGGGTTGTTTGGGTATTTTGTTGGGCGCCAACCGAAAAGTCCGTTCGGTGAATTTTCTATCTACCCCCTCCAAAGTCGTTACATGGTATGCCCTGACTAATCCAATCCATTCGGAGCGTGGGGGAGCCACACTTCACGTTCACGCACAAAGAAGCACAACGCATTCACCACATTAATTAAACTTAACCATTTTTATTCGACACTGCGAAATAATAATATGACACAACACTGCAAGAATAATACTTTCGGCGAAGCTATGGCTTATAACTTCTTGAAGCATAAAGTTAAATTACGACGCACTGAAATTTCACTTACGAAGCACTAAATAACTAAATTACGAAGCACAAATTTTACTTACGAAGCACTAAATAACTAAATTACGAAGCACAAATTTTACTTTCGAAGCACTAAGTAACCAAGGGAATCCTGCACGGGTGTACACGTGCATTGAACACAGAATTTGCAAGCTTATTTTGCAAATTAATTTCAGTAATTTTTCGCTCAAATAAATTGTAGAAATTGTAGGCTATCCACGGGTTGCCTATTCTAACTAACAATAACTTGAATTAACACGCCCTATCTCTAACAAACGCATCGAGAATTTGAGGCGCGGCTGCCAATACATCGTCCACGGCGATCGACGAGGCCGGGTGCATTGAAGCAAAGGTTAAGAGAGCAAAACTGCGGCGAGAGAGAGAGAGATCTTCCTCGAACACCCCGTTTTATAAACTTTAAGAGCGCCGCTGTGTGACGTCACGCGTCGCACAGACCATACGGATAGCAGGATTGCATATCTGCCCAAATAAGGGAGATTACCTCATAATTACCTCACATGGAGTGATAATGCTAATTAACCAATAGAATTACAATGCTTACAACAATTCCAAATATGGAATGATGGCCACAAGGAAATTCCTTATTAAAATCCTTAAATTCAACTAATCTTAAATTACACAACTACTTAAAACACCTAAATTTCTAACACTAAATTGCATTAAATCCTAACAATTTACATTTAAAAGATTTATCTCCTAAAATCCTAAATTAAAATAAATTAAAGCCTAAACTAAAATAAAAATCACTGACAATAATTAAAACTGTCCCTAACGAAGTCTTTCGCCATTAGCTTTTACAAAATAATTACTTTGAAATTATTTTTCCTAATTGACATTTCTTTTGTCTTTACAATGATAATAATATTAATATTCTAATATTTTAATAGTTATAATAAATCGACATATGAGTATTGTCACAATATACTAAATCAATAATTGAGACTCATGGTATTTAAATAAATGATTTTGTACCCTCTGTTACGAAATTAGTATCCTCCATTCAATGTTAATGTAACGGAGGATACATCTACGGAGGATACATTTAGCAAAATTTCCCTAGTTTGTCATGCTTATTGTGAGGTTAGCTCGTGAACATCCGTTAAAATATAGTTGAAATTATCTTAAATACGATTCAATAAGTTCTATGTTTTTTCTCAATGTTATTTATCTGCCTAAGTTGAGAGCGGAGGATACACAAAGATGAAAACTGTCTAGACAATCCCGAAGAAACTGTTAGATAGAATGTAGTTAAACCACACTATTTTACTCCAAACACAAGACAGAGCTAAAACAAAGCGGCGTCTTTTCCTCTTTCAACCACTCTTTGTGAATACTATTGCCATCTAATGGGAATTTGTTAAAACATCTTCAGAACAGAGGATACAGGGAAAGTCTGACAAACATTCAAAACTGAAAACTAACATTTTCTCATTTTTTTTTATGTCGAACTGCAGTTCACCTTTTAATGTAAGAAATACAATGTGACTCACGTATTCAATATTTCCTTAAATTCATACAATAATTAACCATCCTTGTGACGAAACACTTTTGACACGTAACTGAGGTATACATATCTTCACTGTTGTTTAAAAATTTATTAGAAGTAAAATGAAAGAACAAAGAATACCAATGTTCATATCTTCCTTGGTTTGTATTGCTGTTTATAACCACTGAAAGAAGAACTTTGAATATTTCTTAAGTAAATAAGTGCCTTGTACTTAAAAAGGCACGTTTTCTATGGAATGACCCAAATAGTTAACCACAATTTTGATATTGTGTTTCTGTAATAAGTTTTATTTAACTATTTTATAATAATCATTTTTTAACTATTCAGCTTTAAGTGTTACTAATTTAAGATATTTAGTTAATAAATTATTATTGTATTTTTTAAATTTGATAATATTTCGTATTTAGAAAAAAATATTGCTATTATTATTATAGTTATTAGTATGATCATATAATTAAACATTGCAATTATTATTTTTACGAACTCATTCCAAGTTCTTCAATAAATATTAAAAAAAAAAAAAACATTAAAAATCAATTCTCAACATAAAATGTTTTTTTATTCGTGTGACTCACATATTGGTATTATTTTGTTCCAACGAAATCACGTTATGAATCGAATAAAATCATTATTTAATAACTGACTTTAAGATGTATTTTATTCTCTACGTAAATAAATATAATTTAATATAGAGGAATACATAATTTCTTTATGATCCTTTTAAATTCTTTTTTAATTACAACAATTTGCAGCAATGCAATGTTGTGATCGAATCACATTTAAAAACGTTCTGCTATTAAACGGACTGCTTCTAATAACACTGATGAAAACAGTGATCACAATCATAGTTTAATATCAATGATATCGGAACGTCATAATATCGCAAATGACTCAGACTGAAATCAGTACATGGCATCCGGTAACAGTTTTTCAAGAGGTTCACAAGCAGAATTAAGTAAAAAATTTATTGAACTGTATTAAATGTTGTTAATTAATTCTACAATTACACGGAGAGGCATTGAGGGTGATACGTCATCGTAGATGTGACATTTCTTGTATTCTTTTACATTTTATAAATTCCGTTTGAAATATTTTTGATGGGAACTTTCTTTGGGATGTGAGCTGGATTTACTGCAATTTTCTCTTTTAAAAATGAAGACATATTGTGATTTTTTTTATTAACTGTAAACGATTCAAAATAAATTTTAAAAACGATAACAGACAATTTTGAAACAGATTTCATGAAATAACTTTCGTGATTTTTTTTCGGGAGGGGTAACTAGAAATTCATGAGACTTTTGATAAGAAGAAAGACTGGGATTCAGTTGTTTTAACTGTTCTTTAACTATGAGAATATAAAAGTAGTTGTTGCTGTTTCTTTTTTTTGTAAAGATTAAAAAGTCATTAGGGTAAAGTGACCAAACCCTGGCACCTGACCAAATACTGGCACTCTTTGTAATAACTGATTTAGCTGCAATACTATTGGCTGAATTATTGTTTTACAGCGCTCACGAAATGCTAATATGTTCGGTTTCATAGTTAGCTAACTTTTTTTTTCTTAAGAGAAAGCGTTTTATAGGTAATAACGCTAAATAGGTGGTACTGCATTACCGTCCATAATGTGTTTCAAGTTTTAGTTCGGCGAAACTTAAAAGCTGACTCTGAAGACTTTCAAAATTGACAAATGGCAAGTACTGAGAAACAAAACGAAAGAATCGGCAGTGCGGCTAAGAAATTCATGTTTTAATGTTTACGATTTCAAGCTGTGTTTTGTATAGTTTATATTTATTTATGAGGAAAATAAAAAACTTTGTGAGATGCAAAACGACCTAATACTGGCACTTGTCGACCTAAAACTGGCATCTCGTGTCTTATTACTGGCACCCACTATGAAACAAATACCGGCAGGGCCAGATTAAAGACATGTCAGCTAATTGTGATTATTCTAGATTCTCTTAAAACATTTGTATAGCCTAGGCATTATGGCAAATTAAATTTGCGTAAGCTTGCCCTACACTTAACAGTCAACTGTTAGGCCTAAGCCTTTTTTAATAATATTTTTTTTAGTTAGTTTCTTTGAGCCTTAAATTAAGCAAAACAACTTAATGTGTTAATTTCCCTGAACCGCTTAAATGTAGAATATTATTTTGCAAAATTTACTAATATCGATAGGCTATTCGGTAGTCTACATTTTAAATGTAAATAAATCTCGATGCGAACCAATTTCCGTAGTCTTTTGGTCTTAATTGCCAGAATGCACGAGCAAGAATTGAACCGCCATCTTTCAGATTAGAAGTCTGACGCTCTAGCCGCTCGACCAAAGTAAGGGGTTGTCCTTTAATTACGTGAGCTCAAAAGAAGGAGGGGGGGTCCGGCAAAATCTCACCAAGGGGGAGGGGGATCAACGAAAATCTCACGTCAACTTTTTCATTCAGAGAATATACATATTATAATAATGACAACATTTTGTAATGTTGACTTGTTGAACTTTGATTTTTGGACTTTTGAAATCTCACGTGGGGGGGGGGGGGGGAAGTCCCCCCCCCCCTCCCCAAGGGGGGGGGGGGGGGTCCAAATTTAAAAAAAAACACCTCACGTAATTAATGGACGGCCCCTAACATGGTCGTTCGACCATAGTAACCTAATGTTTGGTCCAGCGGCTAGGGCGTCGGACTACTAATCTGAAGTTCGATGGTTCGATTCTCTCTTGGCATGGTAACATTTAAGTCCAAAAGGTAACGAAAACAGGTTGCATTTGTATTTATTAACGTTATTGTGACGAGTTGGCATCATGTGTTGTTTTAAGTGTAAAAAAAAATAAACTTAAACCTATTTAAAATAATGTGTTTTGTTGTGAAACCCACAACAAATAAAAGTACAAAGTGACCGGCAGATTTAAACATGACTTGTAAAATCCTCAGTTCGTTTGACTTTTTAAAATAACATTTATATTTAGCCTGTTATAGCTCATATTTTATGTCAAATTGTAAAGATTTATTCCAAAAGTATTTATGTTCATTTGATTTTAAACCAAAATAAAAAAAATTCTGGAGATCTTTTTGACAAGTTTTAAAATTATTTCTGAAACATTAATAAGGCCTATATAAAATAAATATGAAAAAAGTGGGCTATACTCAATTACGGATTATCTATTGCTCATATTTAAGATGAAGTGTAGGCTATTAAAGGCTTGTATAACAAAGTTGACCAATTACTGGCAGGGGCCAGAATAAAGACAATGATGTGCCAGTATTTAGACTAAAAGTGCCAGTGTTTGGTCAAATTAAAATTTTTTGGATTTTTGGTTATAATTAATTCTAATCTGTATTAATTATTTCAAATTCTTATAAGTTCAGTAGATCTAACCCAGATACAGCGGACTAAATCAAATAACCCTCAAAGTTCACTTCATAACATAGGCTAACAGTAAAAATTGAAAAGTTGGTGCCAGTAATTGGTCACTTTACCCTATCTGGAATTTTTGTTTTTATCTAGTTTCCAATAGCAAAGTGAAAATGATGAAATCACTCAGTCTGTGTGTGCGTAGTTGTGTAGCTGTGTTACTCCTACAATTGGATTTTCAAACATGATTTTCGAGATTTGAAGAGAGAGAAGGAAATAAAAAAATCTAAACAAAAGCACTGGAATTAAAACAAAGGATTCGTATTCTATTTCCATTAATACGTCATTGTAGTAAAACAATGAAAATGAAATCCACTCTCTATGGTTTGAGCTGATTTAACTTAATTCAAAATTATTTCGATTTACACCATTGCAGTAAATAATGCTGATTTTCATTTCATTTATTTTTATTTCAGAAAATGGAAAAATTAGTTCTGTTGTATTTTAGAAAATATTATAAATCGAATTATAATGTACTTATTTCATTTTTAGTCAATTCGATTACAACAAAAAATTAAAACAAATTTTAAAGAAAGTAGGCTTTAAGTTCTTTCGAATTTCCAGTTAAATTTATTAAACCGTTGTCAAATACTATTCTAGGATTACTGTTATCCCAGGGAGGATCCAAATCGTTTGATAGTAGGAAACGCGATATTTTCCATCAGAACATGACGTCACTTCGATTGAAACTTGGAAATCTTATTCTATTCAAATAATGAATAAAGTGCTTCATTTTTTTGAAAAAAACCAGAAATTTGTATAAAATTAGCGAAATAATATTTAAAATATTAAATTAATAAGCTGTCTGACACAAAAATAAATAAATAAATAAATAAATAAATAAATAAATAAATAAAAAAATCGACAAGAGAAACTTTTCAAAAGTAATACTTAAGACATAAACTATAAATTTCACTGTTATTTCATCAAATCTTACAAAATAAAATTAGTTTTTCGCTACATTTCAATAAAGACCAATAGTCCAGCAAAATGATACATTTTGGTATGCAAAAGGTCGGGTAGTTCTGAATTTTGGATATGTTGTGAATGGTGGGCTTATATCATAAAATCCAATTTTTCAACCTCCGCGCGCCACTGCGCGCCACGTGATGGCAACAAAACAACAAAACTTTTTACCTCCGCTTTATTGCTTTATATATAACTTTGGCTTTACAGACAATAATATCCTTTCCATATGTAGAGTAGAGTAAATTTGTCCCAGTTTGAGCCCAAAACAAGCTCAGTAGCTGCAATAATGACCGAGATACAGGCTTCCCAAAAATCACGATTTTCTAAAAAATTTAGGAAAATTGTGATTGTTCGGCAATTTTTGTTGAATATTGAAACGAATTGAACTCAAGAAAAGAAAGGAAGAACGGGATTACTA